>APFE030574106.1:118642-176536 GCA_000404065.3 Pinus taeda | reverse complement strand
GAGAGAGGAGTTCCCTGAACACTCACGCAGGTATACGATTTATCGATTCTCAACAATGCGGCGTCGAATGCAGCTCCGAGGCTCTGCGGCGGTGTCGACTGTGCGGTGTCTGGACGCTGGACGCGGGAGTATGAATCATGAAACAGCTCGATAAAGTGATAAACGCCACAAACAGAAACCCACAACCCGATAAACCGAAACCCAAAAATTTTGGCGGGACTCGGAAAAAAACGCAGAGTCGGAATAATCGGCAGACGCGCGAATCAAAATCGCGTTGACCACGAGTCAAACTCGATCAACGCGATTTGACTCGGGAAGATTCGACTCTGATCATTTCGTGGCCGAGCCGAGTGGGAATCGCGATTAATCGGCAAAATCGTCGATCCCTGTTTCACTGGTTCTTCCAATCAAATTTATCTATCAATCTTTGCGTAAAGTCTACATAAGAAGTGATGTTTGCATGCCCCAACATAACCAGTCCACGATACCACCAATCATGTGCTTCTCCTTCTAGGTGTAGTGCAGTGAATTGAATAGTGTATGTTTCTAACATCAAATTGAGCTTGAAGTAGATGTCCAATTTTTGCACCCAAGCCGTTGTTGAACATTTAGATGATCCATCAAAAGAAGGGAGGGATAAATTATTCTCTCCTAATGTTGCATACTCCCGAAAGTAATCATCAAAAAGTCCATTTGGCTATGTTGCTCCTTGGGTCGTTGTTGTCTGACTGTTTAAAAATTGAAGAAGTAAGCACCTATGACTCCCTCCATTGTGTGTCCTGTTGTGTGTTTGAGTAACAACATTGGAGGAGAAAGGGTTTGCTTTGTTCAATACCAACCCCATTACCTGCGTTCAATCCACTGTTACCAAGATTATTTATGGCTTGGACAATAACCTAAGCCATTTGTTGTTTTCCTTGCATTAGCATGTTGGTCATTTGCTATTGTTGTTGGAGCATTGCAGTTAGTAGGGCACCAAGATCATGTTCCCCTTGCCCTGCTCTATCACCATGGTTGGTTGATGTGTGTTCCTCTTTCTTCTTACTGTGACATTACTCGTATCTTCTAGAAGAATTCAAGGCTCGCGCACTCACACGCTGGCAGGATGCTTTTGCTCTGATACCATTATAGTGTTCTTGGGTAATATTTGTCCAAGATTTCTTTAACTAGCAGGGTTTACAACAAAAAAATGAGGCAATGAACAATACAATGAATGAGCAATATAATTCCTTTCCAACTAGCAAGACTATTCACATCAATGATCAAAAATGCAACATCTAATATTGTAGGTTCAACCGCGAATTTTGACAATAATTCTAGTATAGGTTCCAGAATTCAATCAACAAGTAAAAGTATCTTGTCTTCCTACAAATGACCTGGACTACTTAATTTGATCCATAGACTGTAACCAAATTGTGACCTCAACATAGATGTTTGAATAGCCATAGGACAATTGTTTTCCAATCATGTTACAAGGAATTTAACCAAGGGTAGCTACAGTTTCTCCCAACTCTTGCTGTTGCAAACAGAACTCAGGAAACTTCGACCTGTCACAAGGTCTACCTAACCCTCTGTCTAGCCTTTGGAAAGATGTTCAGTCTCAAGAGACTTCAGGTCTATCCCAGAAAACCACTAAACTCGCCACCAAATTACCTCAGAGTGCCACTGAATTGCCTCAGAAATGCCTGCAAATTTCTTTAGATTTGTGTCAACCTGGGGCTCTGAGACCTATGGTTGTGCCACAAAATTGTCTCAAAAGAATTGTGTCCAACCTCAATGAACTTCGGCCTGCCCATAATTTCCTTGTCCTTCAGAAAAATTAATTTTTCTATTTTCCAAAATAATCAAAAATACCAAATCCACAGACCAAACCAAAATTGTTCCAATAACAGTACCAAAACAAGAGAAGGGTGACCAAATAAGGTAGGATCGCCTCCATTGAAACTAGTTAAGGAAGAAAGGGGTCTTAAAACCCTCAGAGCCTCAGGCTCAAAGAAAAATCAAGACAAATTAATCCAATCTCATCCTATCTCAAATGATTCTAATTTTCTTGTATTTATAGTTTCCTTAAGGGGACTTTTCTCCTTAATTAATTAAGAGGGATTCCCCCAACTTTGGTATTTTTGCCCCAGCTACCCAAACATTGGGAATTTTGGGGTTTCCCCTAGTGAAACAGGAATCGGCAAGCACTCGTGAGTACTCACAATTCCCAATCGTCTCGACTGCAAAAAGACCGTTTTAGAGTCTTCGCGAGTCAAACTCACATTGACCGAGTTTGACTCATGGTCAACGTGAGATTGACTCGCGAGTCAGCGATTTAAGCGATTTGCAGTCGACTCCAGCGATCACTCGAAAAAGTTAGGGTAGAGTCAACGGGTTTTTTTAGCCTTTGCGTCTTTATTTTCCTTCTTGTCGCTACACGCTTGGAATTCGTTGTTCATTGTTCACTGTTCGTTTTCTATTGCAGCCCGTGGACACTGACATCGCACAAGTATTGCATCTGTCGGCTTGCCACTTTGTCTCTGTCGGACAACAAATAGGTCAGTTGGAGCTTGCATTACCAATAACGAAGCAAGCGCCCCCACCATCTTAATTGGAGAGGAATAGATATTCTTGAAACTGGTAGTGCACTTGCTTATTGTCCAATGTAGGAGAATTGGGTAGAGTATCTAGACGATGCAGTATGGAAACACTTGGGCAGACAGAAGTATAGAAACGCACTCAATGCCCTAACGACAAGAAGAATAACCCACGAGCTTGGCAAATAGATCAACTAGAGCTCAGCTTGTTGCCCGCACGTCGCGGCCTGCCTATACTAAAGTAAGTCGACTAGTTTCTTTCAAGCAATATATGCAAAGTTAAACTCAATGATCTCAACTGCTTGAATTATTTTCATATAAAACTGTTCGACATGTCTTGATTTCCTTGTTATGTTTGCAATTTGCACAGATGCCACATCATAATCATTAATTTTTAACTATTCGACACGAATTAATGTTTAAACTGTTGGGCCAGAGTGAAAGTCCTAGGTGACTTTGAAAGATATCATTGCCTTGGTGGCAGTGTAACCAAACAAGAATGCTTGTGCTAATCATTTGCTCCTGTAGGGCATTTCGTTCACATAAGCTAGACCACTTGCCATGGCCAACCTCTTCAGACTGGTTGTAATGCTTATTGTGAGTTTAAAGTTTAAACTAGAGCAATCAAGAAAAACAGCTTGGGATGCAATGGCTAATAGCTTAATACCTTTCAAAAAGTAAACATCTTATGAATATATATTCATATTGCGAACACTAAAAAATTAAAATAGATGTGGGTAATATATATATATTCATTTAATTTTTCAGTTTTTAACTTTTTTGTATCATTTTTAATTTTTAATTTTTTTTGTCTATTACAAGAGCCACAAATTAAGCATAAGTCCAGATACAATAATGTCGAGGGAGGACTTTGTTTGGGCTTATTGTGACAAGATTCCTGGAGACCCCACACATCTTTGTAAATTTTGCAAAGCAAAATGTAGTGGAGACATTTATAGATTCAAGTACCACCTTGCACAGATACCTGGAAATGATATAGGTCTCTGCGACAATGTTGACGAAAATGTCAAACACCAAGCAATCTTGGCCCTTGATATGTTGAGTCAACATAATGCCAAGAAAGTAAAGCAAAATAAAGAAATATGAACTCTTGGAGCTGACCATTCTTCTTCCAATACCCCCTTGTCATCTCCTTTTGTTGAATCCTCAATGTCGTTCCCAAGTTTCCCAACATGCCTCCAAGTCCAAGTCAAACTGAAGGCCAAATGAATCCTCCTGCATTTAACCTTAGAGGTGGAAACATAAACACTTTTTTTGCTCCCAGCACAAAAACCGGTTCCCAAACTACCTTGAATGGCATTAGTTGGAAAAAAAATATCCATAGTTAGGCAAGGAAGGCCATTGCTAACCTTTGATACTATTCTGACATACTTTTCCACTGTGCCAGAAGTCCTTATTGGCAAGCTATGATTGATGCAGTTGTTGTTGTAGGTCTAGGTTCAGAGCCCCTTCATCAAAGAGACTTAGGATAGATTTGTTGTTAGAGAGTGTTGAAGATGCCATGCTTGTGCTATCGAAGTTTCGTTCATCATGGGTAGAAACAGGGTACATCATCACGAGTGATGGATGGACAGATCAGAGGAATAGAACTTTAATAAATTTCCTTATATCTTATCCAGTAGGCACTATGTTTCTCAAATCAGTGGATGCCTAAGACAAGGTTAAGACTGCCCACCTTATTTGTGAAATGATGAAGGAAGTCGTTCAACAAGTGGGAAAAGAACATGTTGTACAAATTGTCACTAACAATGCAGCTAATTATATGGTTGCTGGTAGACTTTTTGAGATTAGGCACCCCACTATATTTTGGACCTCTTGTACTGCCCATTGCATAGATTTAATGCTTGAGAGACATTGGTAAGCTTCATTGGATACATAAGGTTGTGGAGAAGGCAAAATCCATAACCAAATACCTATACACCCACACTATTGTCCTAAACACCATGAGAAAATACACTGAAGGTAAAGTAATTGTTCAACTTGCAGTGACTAGATTTGCAACAAATTTCATATGTTTGCAATCTTTGGTTGAGAAAAAGATAAATCTGAAGAGGATGTTTTGGGGACTTGGGTGGATGGCATCTAAACATTACAAGGCCCCTGAAGGCATTGAAATTGTTGCACTTTTGTTTAATGATAGTTTCTGGAAAGATGTCGAAGAGATTATCGTTGTGACGAAATCCCTTGTCAGAGTTGTCTGGTACATCAACTCTTTTAACTTTTTCATTTTTAAAATTTCATTTCAAGCTTCTTTTTATTTTCAAAGTTTCATATTTCATTAAATTTGAAAGCTTGAACTTTCTGGATGGTTGATGGTGACAAACCCACTATGGGTTACATTTATGAGGCGATGGATCTCGCAAAGGAGGCCATCGAAAGAAGATATGGGGATGATGAGGCAAAGTATCTGACTCTTTGGGACATTATTGATGCATGTTGGGATAGGCAATTGCATTCCCCCTTACATGTTGCTGGGTACTTCTTAAACCCACAGTATTTTTATTATAAAAGAGAAATTAATGAGGATGGGGAAGTTGGCAGAGGACTTGTGACATGCATTGAAAGGTGCTTCCCTGATCCAGAATTTCAAAGTCGTGTCTTTGCCCAATTACAGGATTATAAGACGCAGGCTAAATTATTTGCCTATAACAATGTTATACGAGAAAGGACTAAGATGTTGCCAAGTACCCTTTGAGGTTTGAAGGCTTCATCAATTCATTAAATTTGTTTAAACTTTATTTTGTATGTTAAATGTTTTATTGAATTTTGTTGTCTTTTTAAGTTTTTACTATTTAGTATTTAGTACTTACTACTCACGAACCCTTGCCACTTGCTAGCTCTTTGGTGGCAAAACTTTGGTAGTGATACGCCAAATTTGAAGAGAATCACCATTCAAATCTTAAACCAATCATACAGTGCTTCAGGTTGTGAGCACAACTGGAGCATGTTTGAGAAAATACATTCTAAGAAGCACAACCGATTAACACAAAAGCGCTTAAATGGCCTTGTATTTGCCCATTACAATCTACAACTTCACAACAAGCAAATACTAGGTGAGAGCCTAAATTTGAAGGTTTCATAATCTGATTTGCACTTTGAAGTTTAAACTTCAAAGTTCAAAGTTCAGACTTTAATTCACATTTCAATGTCTCATGATAATGACAGGCTTGGATCATTCACCAATCGACCTTGAAGAGATAGATTTGCAAATTACAAATGTAGCAGATTGGGTCCGATTAGAGGAGGCTCCTCTTTTAAGCCTACACAACTTGGAGAACTTTGAGAGTCAAGCAAGCGAAGGAGTGGGAGGAATCACTTCTAGTTCTCACTCTTAGAGTCTTCGACTCTTAGTTACTAGTTTTTAACTGATCAGTATGCAATATTTTGTAAACTTTTAGCAGCAAATGCTTCTAGGTCTATGTAGTCACTCGTTAGGAGTCAAGACTCAGTACTTTGGATCATGTTTGGACTCATAACATATATGAGATACTTATTCATTCATGATATTTTAGACATCTATTGATATTATGCATTGTTTGGACATGGCTTTATTGAATATCAATGAAAAATGATTTTTTTTAATTCAATATAGGTGTAAATCTTTATTTATTGAATTCAACGATTTTTTCCCAATCTGATTAAAACTCTTCGCTCTTTTGCCTCACCAATTTATTGTTGATTCCGAGTCTGGTAACATTGGTTTCCCCTTTATCCAAGACTATAGCCTACAAGGATTAATAGGCTACTTCGTCTCTTGGGGCAATTAAACTCTTGGGGACATTAGAAAAATAGACTATAGTAGATATTGAGGTTTGAATACTGGAATAGTAAATTGATCTAGCTCAAACTCAAAAGGGGTACTTTTGGGCTTCCCCCCTCAAAAGGGGTGCTTTTGGGCATCCCCCTTTGAGGGGCAATACGTCCTCCTTTTGAGGGGAGATGCCCAAAAGCACCTTTTTTGGGGAAACATGTCCCCACACTGAGGAAACATTGGGGAAATGTTTCCCCAGGCATCCCCCCATCCCAGGTGTGTGGGAAGCATGGCATGCATGCACCCCATCCTAGGGGACACGTCCTAGTGGAAAACTGAATAAAATAGTAGTGGGCAGTGTATTTCGGATTTCCATAGAACTCACATGGACCCTCCTAATATTCTCAACAAGCCATACATAACCATGTAAATGTGTAAACGGAGACCTCATTAATTATTTGTGCATGCTTTATTATAATTGTGAATGTGAACAGCAATATGTTTAGTTTTAATGCTTCAAACATGATGATAACTTAAATTTTATTATTGTATGGTGTTTGGCTATTTAAGATCATAAATGCAAAGAGCCTCTTGTAACTAGTATATGAGAAAATAAAATCTGAAGAGAAAGTGGATAAAAAGGAAGCTTGGCCCATTAGGGCATGAAGACAATCTTGGAGGTGGGAGGAATACCTAGAGCATATTTTCTTATGACATTGCTAATTTTTTTGGAGTGGAAAACTCTATTCATTTTGTTGTATACTGACAGTAGAAATTACAATAAAGTGTTCTATTAAATATCTTAACAACAAGTTGTAGCATTTTCTCAGCTGCATTGATGTCAGGATCAATACATATTGATTTTTGTTTCTAGAATAATGTTTTTGGAAACATGTCAATATGCTTTCATTATAATGATGCATCAAAGTAAGTTCTACAAAACCATTTTTTTATTATTTCATAATGGAATTTAGTGGGAATAACTTGTGGTTGTTAGCAAGTTTAGAGTATTGGTAGAGAAATCCTAGAGATAATTTAAAATTTAATATGATTTAAATTTTGGCAATCTTGTTATATCGCATCCTTGATTGATTCATCGCTCCTTAAACAAGCTTAAAAAACACATTATTTCCGCACGTTTGGCCAGCCCATATGCATTCAGTGTTGGAATCAATTGCAGTCCTAGTGTTTATTGCTTAGGCTGTGATGCTTGGCTGCTCTGTTCCCCGGCCATTGTCTGGATCTGACCTAAGAGCATCAGACTGTTGACAGGGTTCCAAACTTCCAACCATGTCAAATTGTTTACAGGGTTCCAACCATACAGAATTCCTAGACAACAATTTTGTTTAAGAAAAGAAACATAAAGATTGATTGCTTGAAATAAGTCATAGTAGAGCATAGGAGATGACTTATTTATACGCATATAAAGTTTAAACAACAGCTTTGTCAATGCTTAAATGATTTTGTATATTCTGTTGAATGATACGATTGGGAATGTAAAATGCAGAGTGAAATTATCTGAAGCATTTCGAATACAAATAACAGTATTGAAGTTTAAAAACATGAACAAGCAGGTACACTAATACTGTGCATTTCACGTCTCTTGCAGCTCTTGGCACATACTAAATTTTGCAGAGTAACAGCTTAAATCACGAAATGTATTGTTACTGCAAACACAGTACACATTCTCCTGGGTATCACAATTTTAACAGAAAGAAAAGATGTACAAATGTATTCAATTCAATAAAAACGGACATAATTCAAAGGCACTTCTCTAGAGCTTCGTGCAAAAAATCTATTTGAGAGCTCACCAAGGAGAAAATGCCGCTTAATCAAATCCCTGATCGATGAAGGAAACGTAAAAATAAATTGCATATCCTTTGAAACGAATGACACAACTCCATATTAAATTACAGTTTTAATCTCGATCAGGAAAATACCCAGAACAGTTACAAAGAACACTAAAAGTTCAATACTCCGATATCAGACAATTGAGTTTCCACAATTCTTGCTGTATAACTGAAAATTAAACATGGTTTTAACAATAATTTTATGCCTTACAAACAAGAAGACAATTTCTCAATTTGATGCCATAGTTCCCCGTCGCCAAAAAAGTACAGAAAGCAAACCATCTATTTACTCTCTACGTCTCAGGCGTAAAACTCTGCCTCAACCCTTAAAACCCTAAACCTAATTTAGTATTCGCATGACATAAATCCTAACCCCTAAAAAATCGGCTTTATGAGAGAACATACACCAGCATTCAAAGAATTAAAAAGTACCTTTCATGGGAGAGCTAAGCTGGCGCTCACATGATTCCTAGAAACAACAGTCGCAGTCAAATGGACAAAGTGATGAGCCGCCGGCATCCTTCTTGTTGAAGCCTAGCTCCTCCGCCGAATAAACAGTAAAGCCATCGTTGGTTTTCCTTCGAGGCCGTGGTGGAGGATCCCGCCACTCTTTTCCATCGAGCTTCTTCAACTTTTTCTTCTTTTTTATGCTGTCGTTAACCTCGCTCGAAGCCTTCGCGGCGTGTTCGTTATCATCTTTGTACCTGTCTGGCGACACGCTTGTAGCTGGTTTCGAACCCTTAACGTCCCCGGTTTTGGCCTTCTTGGTTTTGGCGAATATTTCATCGATTTCATTTAGGGTTTCTTCTCTGGTCTTTGGTTTTTCTGTAGATTTTACTGTCTCTTTCATGGTGGCGGTGCCCAGTGCCTCGGCATCTGCTACAACTCCGCTCTGTTTCCGTTTTTTCGCCATGTCCGGTGTTCTACTCTCCCAACACAGTAAACGCTACGAAGTGGAGCACAATGGACTTTCTCACGTTCAGAGTTCTCTTAGATATTTGTCGTGAACTTTTCTGTAGCGTTGGGTTTCGCATTTTTAATAATAAGGGAGGCATGGGTTGAACGTCTGTTTATTTCGGAATAGGTTTTTCAAAATGTAAAATAGAGTAATAAAGTTATATAGTTTAGTTTAATTATTGAATTTTTGAAATAATTATATTTTTAATTTAGAATATTTTTTTTTTATTATTTATGATGAAAAAAGATTATATATATATATATTATATATAATATATATATTAGGCATATTATTTAACATTAGATGGAAATTATTGAAGCCAACATATATTAGCAATTGTCTTTAAAGATGGAAAGATACAATGAAGGAATGGAAAATTTGGGGAAAAAATTCTTGAACTATTTTTCCCTCTATCAAATGGAGTGGGAAAAAAATTTCTCAAGACGGAGCAGGAAAAAAAAAATTAAAAACAGATAGACAAATTGTTTTCCTCCATATATTCGTTCATTGAATGGATGGGAGGCGGGCGAAGAAAAATCTACAAAATGGAAAGTGGATGCTGATATTGATTGAGGCATCTAAAAACTGATGTTGATATTGATTGAGGCATCCAACAATTTTGTGATTCTGTATTTTATAAAATTAAAAGCAGGATTTCCAGAAACTGATGTCGAAAGTGATACTAATAATCAAGATTTTGAGAGACTAATATTGATATTGGACAAGGTATACAACAAGATTTCCAGAGACTGATATTGATATTGGACAAGGTATACAACAAATTTGCAAGTATGTATTAGTAATTTCTAGAAACTGATCTACTAGACATGTTTGAGAGAAGAGTAGAATTCACAGGACTTTGGTGAACACAAGAGTTTCTCAGCATGGTAGTCAAGTAATTTCCAGAAACTGATATACTACACAAGTTTGAGAGAAAAGTAGAATTCGCAGGACTTTGGTGAACACAGGAGTTTCTCAGCATGATAGTCTTGTCATTCCCACATTTTATCACTTGCTAGGACTCGAATTCACCATAGGCATAATTCCCCTAATGTACAAGTAGTCATATGATCTTGTTTTCTAATTTCACTCTTAATGCTTTGCATTTTAGTAAAATATGTCTTGTAATGTTTTTACTTCATTGGGATGCCTTCATTCGGGGATTTGAACTCTTGCAACAGGATTTTGCACAAAAGGTGTGATTACAAAAATAATGTTCACGACAAATACATTTTATAAGAAAATTCCATAATATTTGATGAGAAATTTCACAATGGTTTGTTTGCACTTCGAAAATATTCTCTCTCACACAAGGAATTTCTTAACAATAACTGTAACCTTTATAATTGACTACTCTATGTCTTGTGGACCAAAATATTTAAATTTAAAGTATGACTTTAATTTGATTGTTTTCATTTTTTTTTAAACCCCTTTTAGGGCATCTATAACACTTGCCTTGCACCATATGTTAGTGTCTATATGTTAATGTCTTTATAAGCCATGCTAGTAAGTGGTTCTCATTATAAGCTCACTTGGTAGATACACATAATTAATAAGTAAAAAAATCTATAGCAAAGTATACATTGCAACTAAATGTATAAAAGCTAATTTTTTTAATGGAAACTTTGGGTTATGGGCCCACCAACATTTTATTGTATCACTCTAATTTTTCTATAGCATATTAAATTTCATTCAACCTACAAATATAGTTGATATCTAAATATAGTTGAATTCCTTCATTTATAATTCACTACGCTAGATGCTTTAAATAACATATTTCCTTTCATAGCTTTTCGTAAATTTTATTTTTATGTTGAATTATTTCTATCTTTATGTCGAAATATTTTTCTGTTGAAGTATTGTTATGAGTCTTGCTAGTTTATTACTAGTTTCACCATTATTTATTGATAAATCTCTTGCTAAGTAAACATGAATCATTTTCATGTAAGAAAAGCCAATCTTAAATCTATCATTTTCATGTAACAGAAGTCAATCTTAAATCTTATTAATTAATCCTAAACTCTTCAAATAAATTTACATACACATACTAAACTTTTTAATAAACCCTTGTTTATTGTCCCTTTTAAGTGTTTTTATAATATCCTAAATAGCATGTACTTTCCCACTCCTTATTTATAGATTTTGCATGCCAAATATCCATCACGTTAAATATTTAAATTTAGATAAATGATTTTATTTCCTATAACAAATAACAAGTATTTATCAAAACATCAAATTGATCACTTAAAAAAATAACATGATAACCAAATCTAATATTATTTCCTTTAAGTCCGATAACGTTCTTTAATATTTCGAAACTATTGAAGATAAACATGTGAGTACACCATTGATTGGTCAGTGTTTCGTCAAGTGATATGTCAGCGGGACAAGCGGGAGACGGAGATTGGCCACGCCTTCACACTTGTCCGTTGAGTGATACGTCAGCGGGACAAGCGGAACCAATTCCCTTTTAATTCCATGGATATTACAGAATTCACTAAACTCGTTTGATGTGAATTCTCCTCCTTTGTCTGTTCTGAGGCATTTAATTTTTGAATGTTTTTCATTTTCTACAAGGGCTTTTAGATTCTTAAAACACTCAAAAGTTTCAGATTTATACTTTATGAAATATATCCACATCATTCTAGTATAATCATCAACAAATAACACAAAGTACCTTTCTCCTTGGAGTGCTTGATTTCTAGTTGGCCCACACACATCAGCATGGATGATCTCCAAGGGCTTCGATGTATAGTGTTCCTTTGTCTTGTCGCTGGTTCTGGTCTGCTTTCCATGTTGACATGGACCACACACTGTTTGATTTGGTTTGAACAGTCTTGGGATGTCTTGTACAACTTTGATTTTGCTGATATTAATCAGATTTTCGAAGCTTGTATGTCCAAGTCGCTTGTGCCACAGCCAACTCTCATCTGTCTGACTCAAGTAGCATTTATTTTCCTGAATCTTGTTCAAAATGTAAATGTTGTCTGGTGTTCTCACCCCTTTTGCCACAAGTTTCCCTGAGGCAGAGTTCCTTATTTCACAATCTTTGGTGCTGATAACAACCTTATGTCCTTGATCACAGATTTGGCTGACACTCAGAAGGTTTTGTTTGAGTCCGTCAACCAGCAGAGCATCTTGAGCTTTTCCTTTTCCATTGATCAGAGTAACTGTTCCTTTTCCCGCAATTCTGCCAGTTCCGCTTCCAAAAGACACATTCCCTTCCTTTTTGCTCAGTGAGACAAACTTCCTTTTGTCTCCTGTCATGTGTCTGGAGCACCCACTATCTACAAACCACTGGTTTCCATTATTTTGAGCAAATAGAGCCATGCCACATTTGTCCATGCTGGAGTTCTTGCTACTCGTCTTTCTTCATTTGAGTGGGCAGTCTTGTTCATAGTGTCCATTATTGTAGCAAAAAGAGCAAATCAGATCAAATTTGATCAAGGGATCAAATGAATTGAAGGTTTTGATTTGTCCCTGCCTTTTGGGGGCATATGAGTTGATTACTCGGTCCTTTAGCATTGTCTTTACACTTCTGCGAGCCATACAATGTCTAGCTTGATGACCGAAGTTTTTACAGTGAAAGCAGTGTCCAAGAAAGATGGTTTTGAAGCAACCACGGTTTGAGTCAATTTCCTTCCTGGGAATTACTCCTCCCTCGTCATTTGGATTTTTGATGGACCCTTGGTGGAGTACAGGTTTGTATTTGCTGTAATGTCCATGATTCGACTCCACATTCTTCTTTGGAGTAATTCTCTCTTCATTCTTGGGATCTGGGATGCACTTTTGATAACATACTTTTTCATCTTTTGGATTGCAGGAGGGTGCATCGGCATAGCTTTTCACACTATTCTTAGTGCTTGAGGATTCTCCTTTGAAACCTATTCCAGACTTGTCATATTGAGGTTTTTGATTTTTCAGGATAGTCTCAAGTATTTGAGAGCTTTTACAGCCCTTTTTAATTTGCTCCAACTCCTTTCTCAGAGACACTATTTCGGCCTCGCATTCCTCATAGGTCTCTTCTTTTTCTTTAAGTTTTGCTTCCAAGAGATCTTCTATCCTTCTTATTTCCTCGTTTTCCACTTTGAGAGAAATGATTTTGTTCCGTAGTTTCTCATTTTCTTCAATGACGCTTATTAATAGTTCATCTACACTTCCTTCCAACCCTGAGTCATCATCATCTGTGAGTGCCATGAATAATGCTTCTTGGCTTTCATCATGATCTCTTTCCTCATCTGATTTCTTTTTGATGACCATAAACTCATCCTCATCAGACTCATCTTGCTTGGAGAAGAAGTTTTTCTTATTGAACCCTTTCTTTTTGTATGCCATTCTTTTAGAATTTCCCTCATCATCATTGTCATGTTTATGAGGACATTTTGTTGCATAATGACCTATTTTACCACATTTAAAACAGATAAGAGGATACTTGCCTTTAAGCTTAGATCCTCTCTTTAGCTTTCATACAAATTGAGCCAATTCGGATTCCACATCTGACTCATCACTACAGTCATTCCTTTCTTTCCCTTTCTTTGACTTTGAGGCCTTGAATGCTGCATCTCTGGAGCTTGGCCCACCTTTCCTCATTTCATAGGCAGTGAGAATTCCATGGAGTTCATCCATTTTGAGGGTATCTAGATCCTTTGCTTCTTCTATAGCACTTATTTTGGAGTCAAATATGTCTGGAAGAGACCTTAATACCTTTTGAACAATGGTACTTTCTTCCACTTTTTCGTCCAATCCTTTCAGAGAATTTACCACTTCAGCTACTTGGAGGAGGTATGCTGCAATGTCTTCTTCATCTTCCATCCTCAAACTTTCAAATTGTCTTTGGTGAGTTTGAAGCTTTGCCTTTTTTACTTTTGAGTCTCCAACGTACAAGCTAACTAGCTTCTCCCACATTTCTTTGGCAGATGTACAGCACATGATTTTTGTAAACTCAGAATCAGTGATTCCACTAGTGATGGAGTTCATGTCCTTTGCATTTGCGATGTAGGCTTTCCTCTCATCTTGGTCTGTTGGAAGAGTCGTTTGGTATTCATTTTGACAAAAATGCCAGACTTCAGGTCCAAGGGACATTAAGTAGTAGGTCATTCTTTTCTTCCAAAAACCAAAGTTAGTGCCATCGAACAAAGGAGGTCTTCCTGATGCTTCGTGATTTCTCATCATGGCTGCGGATCCTTCTTCAAGCTGTTAGGCTTAGTATGAAGAACCTATGCTCTGATACCAATTGTTGGAAATATTGAGAGGGGGGGTGAATCAGTATTTATTATTTTTTGTTCTAGTGATTTCCAAAAGCATATATAGATATGTATATGTATACACAGAACACAGAGATCAATAATCAGAATAAATGCTTTTATTAAAACTCAAGACAGTGAAATGAAATAAATACAATATAAGTATAAATCTGATTGTGAATTAGTTGCCAAGCTCCAACTTGGACTTTAGTGAGACTCCAACATCCAGAGCACCAACTCTATTTTGCAGTGGTTCTGCACTTAGGAGCACCTACCCCCAATGACTTCAGTCCTGTTCAATTCTGAGGCTCCAACCTCTTGGGCTCCAACCCAACTTTGGTATACACTGGTATGCTGCTGCACTCTATTCAGCTTCCGCTGCTTCTGCTACCCCTTTTGCCTCTACTACTTCCACTATCTCATACTCAGGGTATTCAACACAACAACCGCACCTCACGTTCTCTGTTTTTTTTTTTGTTTTTATACATTCTCATGCCTTTGTCCATTTGTTTCTGCTTGCTCGTTGGCTCTTTGGCTTCCTCCTTGCTCGCTTGAGCTTCAGCTTCCTCAACACTCGCTCGACCTTCTGGCTTCCCTTCTCCATTTTCTTTAGCTTCCTATACCACGTCATCCTTTTATCGCAATCGCCGCTTCCGGAGGTTCGCACATAACACAGTCCATTGCTGATGGCCGATTCCACTGTTGGACGCGATATTATATAAACTGTAGTTGATATTCTCGTCGGGTCCGCAACCTTATCGCAATCGGCGATCGTAAGGAAAGGGTCGCTTAACACTGTGTTCCCTCTGCTCCGAATTCCCGATGTGATAATCGCTATCGGAGATCGTAATGGTCCACTTGACACTTCATGACTTCTGCTCCTGACATGTCGGATGCGATATAACAATAGACAGAAGTTAATATACCTATCGGGTCCGCAACCTTATCGTAATCGAGGGTTGCCCTTAGCGGAGGTCCGATGCGATATCGCTATCGGTGATCGCAAGTCGCATATGGTCAAGGCCTTACACACTTGTGATACCCGCTCCGAAATTTCGATGTGATAAGCGCTATCGCAAATCGCAAAGGTTCAGGGCTCGACGGCTTGCGATGTAGTAACGAATGCGATAGCTGTTAATGCATATATAGATGGGTTTTGCCTCCGATAGCTCCCGATTATGTAATATGCTTCCTCTGATGGCTCTGTTCTGGCTCTGTTTTTTGTGGTGGCAGTTGCACACATACGTGTGATAGTTGTTAAATGCATGCGTATAAGCTCTCCGATTGCTGTTTGCATCCTCTGTTGCTTCGATGGCTTTCTGCGTCGTCTGTTTGCTCTGTCTACACCTCTGTTGCTCCGATGGCTTTGCTTGTAGCTGTTACCTGCATACATATAAGTTCTCCGATGACTTATTTGCATGCCTCCATTGGCTCTGTCAACTCTTTGTGCCATTTTCTCCTCTTCTTTGGCTCTATCTCCTTCCTTGAATATTGCCATATTAACATCAATGACAATCTGTGTCCAACACACCTCATTTCAAGATCACATCTAAGTTGTTGGTATCCCAAACTTTTATCACGTTTTGTTATCTTCCCTTATCATAAATTTTGATAATGATTATTCATATCATATTATTAATGCCTCTGTTTTGTTTGATTATGTAGGTATGGGCATAGCAATCTACCAAATCCCTAACTTTAAAGAGTATCTAATCTCGTTAGATGAGGAGATACGCCACTGGTATCTTCCTGGAGATCCAGGAACTTTAACGAAGCAATTTTATTAATGAGCATGATGTTGTTAACAACACAAGTCCCCTAGCATCACATCTCAGTCATTTTTACACCAATCATCAATCGCAAACATCAAGGCTTATAATTTGCATTGCAGCGTTGTATATACTAAGATAGTTGATGGTGCACTCTGCAACTTGGAAGATATATAATTAAATTAAGCTTGACCAAATTAGAACCCCTGTCCTTCATCACACCACCACCCAACACCACCCAAGAAGAGAAGTATCAAATTACAGCGAAAAGTGACGAGGTTAACTGATTCAAAAGGAAACCCTGTCGGCCTAAATATTAAAAAAAAAATACAAATTCATAACTCGCTGGTATAATCTTTTCAAATACATTTTAATATTCATGTAACAAAAAAATAATTTTTAAAAAATCATACAAACATATACATTTAAGAAAAACCATACAAACACACCTAAGACTCCCAAACATTATCACCCAATGAGAAAAACATATTCATGTAACCAAAAATAATTTTATTTTTTTAAATCATAAAAACATATACATTAAGAAAAACCATACAAACAGACGTAATACTCCCAAACATTATCACCCAATGAGAAAAACCAAAACTATTAGATACATTAAACACTCCAATATTAATGAGCCATGATCAATTTGTGCACCATAAAATCAAATACAAAAAAATTCCATTCATTACAGCAGAGATCATTGTTGTGCAATAATCAGGTGTGTTTCTCATTGATTTAATACCCACGAAATTGTCATTAAAGACACAACAAGCATTTCCATCGACCTCAAAAAGCTTAACTATAAACAACATCTATAAATTGCAACACCCTTTCAATGTTCCAAGTGAAAACGTTGGACTGACATCAAGTTTCCAACGGAGTGTGGGAGACTCTGCATAGTGTTGCACCCCCACCAGTAAAGACATTGGAAACCCGTCAAGTTCCCAACCGACTCTAAGAGCTTTGGATAGTCTGCAAAGTGGAGAATCTACCCAATCAAATAGTTTGAAGACTCGTCAAGTTCTCAACCGAGTCTGGTAATGTCTACAGAGTAGAAAACCCACCCAAGTAAAGACTTCAGAGGCTCGTCAAGTTCCCTACCAAGTTTTTGAGCGTATGGAAAGAGGAACACCCACCCAAGCAGAGACGTTGAATGCTCCTCAAGTTTCCAACCCACTCTGTGTCTACAAAGCAAAGCACTGCCCCAAGTGAAGACATTGGAGGCCTGTCAAATTCCCATTCCAATTTGGGAGTGTATGCAGCATTTTCATAGGAGATCATCTCCCAAAGTGTTGCAGAGTTTTCATAACAGAGCATCTCCCAAAGTGAAGATGTTGGAGACACGTCAAATCCCCAATCGAGTCTGGGAGCATTTGCATAGCGATGAACCCTCCCAAGTGAAGACATTGGAGACTTGTCAAGCTTCCATCCAAATTTGGGAGCATATGCAGACTAGGGCACATGTCCAAGTCAAGATATTGAAGCCTCATCAAATTCTCAAGCGAATCTGTAGTTTGAATAGGGAAAAATGAGTAAAGAAGGAAAATATTTAGTTATACATTGACTAAGAAAAGCATATCACTGATTTGAAAATTGAATTCAAACACACAAGTGGCAATACAAGATTTACGTGGTAAAACCTTGATAGGGTGTCAAGGAAACATCCACATGGAAAGGGATTGGAATCTCTATTCAATCAACAATGATTCTTCATACAATAGTTCGGGCTTTCATTTGGTTTTATATGTGCCTCCTCAGTTACATAACTGATGATTCCGTATAAAACTAACTTGTTACATTTTACCCAAATTTACATAATTAGTTGTCAAACTTCCAACAAACTCCATCTTGACAACAATTTTTCTAATCCCTTGCTCATGCCCATTCATCATCTTTTCTGCAAGCCAAAAGAAGCTAAACACCATTGCAGGCTCTCTACTATAACTAGCTTTGTGAATATGTCTGCAAAATTCTCTCGCGTATGGACCTTTTGAAGAGTTACTTTTCTGCCATCGATCACATGTCTCAAAAAATGATACCTTACATCAATGTGTTTGGTTCTGTTGTGATAAGCAGGATTTGTAGCAAGTGAATAACACTTTGACTGTCACAAAGTACATTCACTTTCTCCTGCATCCTTCCAATCTCATCAAGCAAACCCTTTAACCAGATTGCTTCTTTACTAGCATCTAAAGCAG
The DNA here is from genome assembly GCA_000404065.3 of Pinus taeda. Lineage (NCBI taxonomy): Eukaryota > Viridiplantae > Streptophyta > Pinopsida > Pinales > Pinaceae > Pinus > Pinus taeda. Next base: position 158,161 of record APFE030574106.1, on the reverse strand, counting down.
CTATATATTCTACTTTGGTAGTGGAAAATGCAACTGTTTCTTGAAGCTTTGACATCCAACTAATTGTTCCACCTGCAAGAGTAAAGACATAACCTGTAGTAGATATTCTTTTGTCCAAATCACCTGCATAATCAACATCTACATATCCGCAGACAGATCCTTCACTACCACTAAAGATGATGCAATGGTCACTTGTGCCTCTTAGATATCGAAGCACCCATTTCACTACTCGCCAATGTTCTTCACCTGGATTTGTCATGAACCTACTGACAAGTCCAACTGCATGTGAAATGTCAGGTCTTGTAGATACCATCACATACATTAAGTTGCCTACAACATTTGCATATGGTAAATGAGACATATGTTGTTTTTCTTCGTCAGTTCTAGGACTCAAAACCGAAGAAAGCTTAAAATGGGAAGCTATTGGAACATTAACAGGTTTCACATTGTTCATACAGAACTTTTCAAGTACTTTCTCCACATACTTCTGTTGTGATAACCAAAGCTTACCATTTTTCCTGTCTCTGTGTATCTCCATGCCCAAGATATGTTTTGTTGCTCCAAGATCCTTCATATCAAACGTCCTAAATAGCTAATCCTTTAACTTGTTGATCTCTTCCATTATTTTGCTTGCAATAATCATATCATCAACATACAAAGCTAAGATAATGGATATGTCATTGAAAATTTTGAAGTATACACAATGATCATACTCACTTTTTATAAAGTTCTGGCTCACCATGAAGGAATCAAACTTCTTGTACCATTGTCTACGAGACTGCCTCAGACCATACAATGAGTTCTTGAGCTTGCAAACTAATCTTCTGTTGCGTCCTTGTCCAAAACCTTCTAGCTATTCCATAGATATCTCTTCATTCAAATCACCATGTAGAAAAGTTTTTTTGACATCTCACTATTCTAACTGAAGATTAAGTAATGCAATGAGTGCCAACACAGTACGAATAGAAACAAGTTTTACAACTGGAGAAAAAATCTCATGAAAGTCTATACCTTCAACCTGAGAATATCCTTTTGCTACCAGTCTCACCTTATACCTTTCAATACTTCCATCAACTTTCCGTTTCAGTTTGAAGACCCACTTGCATCCAGCGACACTTCTCCCTTCAAGAAGTTCTACAAGATCCCAGGTATTGTTCTTGGCTAAGGAATCCATTTCTTCTTTCATAGCCATTTTCCATTTTTTTCTATTTGTATCATCTATTGCTTCCTGATAACAAGAAGGTTCCCCATCTTCAGTAATCAAAGCAAAAGATGAAGCTGAATCTTCATACCTTTTGGGAGTTTTTCTTTCCCTTGTAGACCTTCTTAGAGTGACTGGTTGCTGAATTGGTTCAGAAACTTGAACTGGTTTAGAAACTTCAACAGCTTCCTTTGTATCTTCAACACCTTTTTCTTCAGAAGTCTCTCCTTCCTTTTGATTGTCATGGAATGGTCTAGCCTCCAACTTAACTCGTTGATTTGGCGATACCTGTTCCTGTTCAATTCTTTCAACATTTGATTTTAAAAAAGAAGATTCATCAAATGTTACATCTCTACTAATGACTATCTTCCGCAATGTAGGATACCATAACCTGTATCCTTTCACTGCATAGTCATACCCAACAAAGACATAACATTTCGATTTTGGATCTAATTTTGAACGCTGATTTTTAGGAATAAGAGAATAAGCATCACATCCAAATATCCTTAAATGTGAATAATCACAAGACTGACCTGTCCAAACTTCTTCAGGAATTTTACAATTAATTACTACTGAAGGTGATCTGTTAACTAAATAACAAGCAGTGGATACTGCTTCTACCCACAACTCCTTTTGCAAGTTAGCATTGTTGATCATTCTTCTAGCTCTTTCCATAAGAGTCTGATTCATACGTTCAGCAACAACATTTTGCTGAGGAGTATAAACAACAGTTTTGTGTCTAATCATTCCTTCATTCTTACAGTATTGTTCAAATTCACTTGAAGTGAACTCACCACCATTGTCAGTGCTTAAATATTTAATATATTTGTATGTTCTTTTCTCTACCATTTCTTTAAATTGTTTAAAGACGTTGAATACATCAGCTTTATTTTTTTAGCATAAAGACCCAAACTTTACGGGAGAAATCATCAATAAACGTTAAAAAATATAGAGCACCTCCATATGATACAACAGGGGATGGTCCCCATAGATCAGAGTGAATATAGTCTAAAATATCTTTACTATTATGATTTCCAGTTTTAAAACTTTGTTAACACTGTTTTCCATATGCAGAATGTTTACAGAAATGTAACTTCAAAGATTTCAGATTGGGAAGAGATTTACATTTCATCAATATCTGAAGACCTTTCTCGCTCATATGACCCAACTGCTGTTGCCAAAGACGAGTACCTGCTTCTTCCTTTTCTGACGCAACTGCTGCTTCACTGACCTAAGTACTTCCTTTTAACTTGTAAAGATTTCCAACCTTTTCTGCTTTCATAACAACTAGGGCTCTTTTAAAGACTTTCAACACACCATTTTGACATGTAAACTTATAACCATCTGAATCCAACACTCCCAAAGAAATCAAATTTTTCTTCAAATCAGGTACATGTCTAACACTAGTTAATGTTCTAACTGTGTTATCATACATCTTAATCATGATATTTCCCATCCCAACAGTCTGACTTCACACATTATTACCCATAAACATAGAACTACCATTTACATTTTCATACGAAGTAAACCAATTTCTGGGTGGATACATGTGATGAGAAGCACTAGAGTCTAATAGCTAGCTTTCTAAATCCTGAGAGACAGTACATTCAGGTGAAGTTTCATCTATCATACATAACTCTTTAGTGGATAAAACTTCATCTATTATACCTGAATCGACCTCATTCGCTTCCTTATTTGGGTTATCAGATTCTTTTCGTTTCCAACTATGTTTATTCATGTGTCCAATTTTATTACAGTACCAACATTTTGCCTTACACTTCTTTCCCTTCGATTTAGATCTGGAAGACCCCCTTGTCTTTTCTCCTCTTTCCTTTGACCGTTCTCTAGCTATCATGGTTTTTGATGCAGCTATTTCAGTACTAAATTTCCTTCGTACTTCTTTAGACAAGAGAGCTCCCACAACTGATTCAAACTTCAAAGAATCAGCAGTGCTCAAGTTGATTGATGTTACGAAGTGATCCCATGATTCAGGCAGAGAACACAACAAGGTTATGGCTTTATCTTCTTCCTGAATTTTAACTTCCATATCTGTTAATTGGCATATAAGTGTATTAAAAACATTCAAATGTTCTGCAACTTTTTAACCCTCTTTCATTCGAAGACTATACAGTTGTCTTTTCAGATAAATTCTATTAGTTAATGACTTTGTCATATAGAGTTTTTCCAGTTTTTCCCATAATCGTGAAGTTGTTCTCTCTTCAACAATATTGAAGAGAACTTCATCCGCCAGGGATAACCTGATGGTACTGAGAGCTCGGGCATCCAAGTCCTCCCAATTCGAATCAATCATGGTTTCAGGTTTTCTAGTTGCCCCATCCAATGCCTTGTGCAACCCTTGTTGCACAAGCAGATCTCTAACTTTCAGTTTCCAAAGAGCAAAATTTATCTTGCCGGTGAATTTTTCCACCTCAAATTTTGCATTCAACATCTTGGCCATTTGTTTCCTCCTAGGGTTTTAGTCTTTCAACTAGGGTTTATTTTTTTCTTTATTTCCCTTTCTTCATAAAAAAACCTCTTTGTACAAAAAAAAAAATCCCCTTTCTTCTTTCAAATTTCTGAAAAAAAAAAACCCTTTCTTTCAAACCCTGGTTTTCTTGGATTTCCTGATTTCTTCCCTCAAATCAATTCTAAAAATAAATAAATAAATAAAAAAATAATAAATAATCTTGGATTTCTTTGATTTTCTTCCTTCCAAATACAAATTTCTAGAAAAGTTTTCTGAAACAAAATTTCTCTAAAACTTAACAAAAAATACCCGGATCCATATCTGTTGAACAGGCTCTAGCAGCACACGGGGGAGAGGGTCTTCTTCCAGCACGCACTTCAATGGACACCCTCCCTTCCTCATCCAAAGAATACATGCACAAGAAGAGGGTTTGTGGCTCTGGTCTTCACCGTTCCAGACTAACACACAACAACTCTTCACGCCTCTCTCTTTCACGCAACAATGCTCAGCCACACAGCAATGGAGTTCTGGTAGCAATCACGCCTTTCTCACTTTCACGCAGCAATGCTTAGACACGCTTCACACCTTCCATGTAGTAATGGAGTTCTGGTAGCAATGGGCTTTTCTCCAGCAACCATCTTCCTCTACAGTGGCAGGGTCACGCACAACAATGGATTTCTCTTACATGCAGAGGTCACAGTCCTCCTCACGCAGTTCTGATATTCTTACAAGTGGTCTTCACGCAAGCCACGTGGGCAGCAACAGTGGTCTGGCAGCATAGAGCTGGGCTAACTTTCACTCCCACCAAAAACAAATGCAGCCTTCATGCATGACTCAACTCACAAAAAACTCAACTCAGTTCTGATACCATTTGTAGTTCGAATAGGGAAAAATGAGTAAAGAAGGAAAACATTTAGTTATACATTGACTAAGAAAAGCATATAACTGATTTGAAAAATGAACTCAAACACACAAGTAGCAACACAAGATTTACCTGGTAAAACCTTGATAAGGTGTCAAGGAAACATCCACGGGGCAAGGGATTGGAATCTCTATTCAATCAATAATGATTCTTCATACAATAGTTCGGGCATTCATTTGGTTTTATATATGCCTCCTCAGTTACATAACCAATGATTCGGTATAAAACTAACTTGTTACATTTTACCCAAATTTACATAATTAGTTGTCAAAATTCCAACAGAATCTAGGAGTGTTTGCAACACGAAGCACCTGCCCAGGTGAAAATGTTGCAAGATTATCAAGTTCTCAACCGAGTCTAGAAGCATCCGCAAAGAGAAGCACCCACCTAAATGAATATGTTGGAGGCCCATCATGTTTCCAATCAAATCTGGGATCCTCCATAGATCAGAGCATCTGCCCAAGTCAAAACGTTGGAAACCCATCAAGTTCCCAACTGAGTCAGGCAACTTCTACAGAGAGAGTCAAGAATTTGGAGTGTCGTCAAGTTACCAACTGATTTTAGTACTGTGAGGAGATTGGAGCACCCATCTAGTTCAAGAATTTGTGTTGGAAATTGTCACCTTTTTAGTGAAGACTTTGTATTAGAAATTGTAACTAGCATTTGTATGAGATGTTGCAAAGGAAACGCCCTAAGGCATAAATTGAAGAACAATTGTGACGTGGAAATGGGAAAATCTAAATAAGATGCAGAGATGTAGTAGAAATGAAATTATAAATATGTATAAACCGAAGTTTATTTAGGGTGCCTAAGACTATTTTTTTATTAATTATTGAATTAATATTGCATATAAATCTCATAAAATGCTCTGTTATTATAACTTGTAGCATTGTTCCAACCAACAAAACTATCTGCACATTTTGGAAGATCAAATGGCAACAAGTTTTACTTGGATTCCGTTCGGTTAAATAATGTTGATGCTTCTACATGGTTCCTATTCATATTCATATAAGTGGGCTTTTGGTCATGCTTTTACCTTCCCTTAGAGTGGAACAATGTTCAAGGTAGACATGATATTATTCTTAGATTTTTTTTTTTATTTCTTTCTGGGGTAGGGCTTTGGTTCTAAATCAATCATTTTTATATTTTATATTGTCTAAACCATAAACCCAAATACTACCATGAGAAATTCTTCCATTTATAATAAGAAGATTATAAAAATTTAGTGAAATCTACCTAAAAGAAAATATCTACAAAAACGCCTCTCTTGATTTCTAGAGATGGATCTATCCCCAGCTAGACCTAGATATTGATGGGGTTATCCCACAATTGGCCTGGATATAACATATTGCATATCCACTATTTTCCGACTGATTTCTGACAACTTAATGAGGCTTAAAATCCTCATTAGGTTGGAGGATACCAGAACTACAATATCTAAATATAGAAGTCCAAGAACATTTCGCATAATGATGAGGGTTGGATGAACATTAGCACATGATGACAAGGCATGGGAATTCATCTGGTAGGTCCACGCACTGTTAAAAATAACTCTTATACAGTATGTACTATAGGGATACAAACATTCAATCTATGGGAAATTAAGAGGCTTGGCAATTCATCCATACAAAGGAGCATTTTGATATAATGATAGAGGTTTGCAAGTTCATCCAATTAGTTTTGCCAGGGATTACTGGAAAAACTCATATATGGTATGCACTAAGCAATGAGATGGGTATTTTGTCAGTAGCATTGCAACGATGAGTTGATTAGAATGATACATTTGCATATAATGATGAAACCTATTAATTCATCTAGGAAAACTATCCAAGGCCTACTCGAAAAGCTCTTATATGGTATAAATGAACTATGAGATGGTTATTCTATTAATAGCATTGCAGAAATAAAGACAACAATGAGGCTTGGGAATTCCTACAGTAAAATTTTGTCGAATGCCTACTAGAAAAATATTTTATATGGTATGTACTTAATAATGAGATAAGTATCATGTAAGTAGTATTCCAACAAAATTGGCAAAGTTAATCATCTCTCCCAATTCCTAGTTTCTCTCATTGCACTGCATGACTCTTTGTTTCAAAACTAAACCTCAATAGTGATCAATGTCACATCTATTAACCCAGTGATTTATCCAAGAGATAAGACCCTATTCATTTCTATGTCAATTAATTTAAGGTTCATAATTTCATGTTAAAGTAGGTAGTTCAGTAAGTTACACTCCTATTTACCCATGCAGAACAATGTTTCCTTTCTTTAGGACATGTCACAGATAATTGCCTGTTTGAAGTAATTTTGGTAAAACACAATTTTTGACATAAATAATCATTGTTTACAACTTTCCCCATGATAACATAGTTATATCTTCTGGGAGTTGTATGACAATCTAATGATTTTACATATCGAGGCAAGAAATTCCATGGGTCTAAAACTATTAATTCGAAATAAATTTATTCTTTTGCATCATTTTTTCTTGATCTTATAGAAATCATGCATCTGTAAAGTTTTATTGATTTCACCATCCTTCTACTACAGAACATGAACTCAGATACATTATTTCTTTCATGCCAGATAACACTAAATCAGCTTGTATAAGCAACGCAACAAATATATTTACAAATATATATTTTAAAAGAGGAAAAAGTGGAAAGGGAACCTTTCAAGATCTTTCCAATGGAAAAGCAATCATGAAAGCATTCCAATTTAGAAATAAATAAAAATAGTTGTAGCCATTTGATAGAAATTAGAGTCAATATTGATGCCATTGTGTTTATATAGTTGCACCGAGCTAACCATTTCAATTGGTGTTGTCAATCAAGCAATAGTTTTGATCGAGAATTCCACCAGATTCCTTCAATCTCATATAGTTATTAAGGCAACAAACATAGGTGTACCAGCTGCAATGACTTATATCATTTTATTGATGTTATCATGTCAAAATCAATGTGATACAATTAAATCACATTTAAGCAGAATCTCATTGCAATTTCTACACAAGGTTGTTTGTCCTATCATTACTCATTCTGAGTAAAATAACTTTAGTGCTCACTGTTAACACTTAGACCACAATCTATAAGTATGATGTAGTTTTGTAGAACAAATCTTCCACAATAGCCTCAAGAAAGGATGGAGATTGGTGTTGCACTATTTGTCTTGGATAAACTTAAACTGTGCATACCAAATTCATTCATACCAATTATGGACATGCTCTGAAAGAGGTTCGGTGTGGAATTTCACATGCCTACTTGTAAGTTCCCTTGGCCTTAGGCCAAGAAATTTTAGGATCTCCATAGTTTTCTATAGAAATAGAAGCAAAATTCAGTACCCTTGAAATCATTGTCATACTAGACTAAATTTTGCACAGTTCCAGCATTATTTCAATGTTAAAATTCATGAGTGCAGTACAGAATTTCACATGACCTTTGGCTTGCTTATTTCTTCATAATAAATTACAGTGTGGCGAGTGCTTTTGAAGAAGCAAAATGCATCATCAATTGTCTTTCGTATTTTAGGCAAGTATGCAGGTAGAAAGGTCACATTCACAACTAGCTTATATCTCGCTAAAATTTCTTCCTACAATGAGCTCAAAGTTAAATCACTACAAAATTATCATAAAACCCTCCTTTCAAGTAAAATTAAGTAAAAGGGTATGTGTCCTTAAGAAAATCTATTTAATTTATTGATCATACTTTACTGTATTCTCTCATTATTTTTCACATATAAAGTCATAGGTATGATTCAATAGGGTGCCAAAATGGGAGACAACTCAAAGAAAACAAAGATTCATGAACAAGAATAGTATACTTTATTAGCCATATCATAAACAATTGACTGCCACAACAGTGAATAATTTTTAGGAAGCAGAGCATAAAAAATTCAAAATAAAAAAGAAATGATAAGGAAAAGAAGTTCAAAACCTTTAAAGTCTATAATTGCTAATTTGGAAAGATCAATTTTGCTAATAGGCTTAATCTGTCTCTTTTCTGTTTTCAAATTTATCATAGGTTTTGAATTTACTTAGTTTCATTTTTTTTCTATTTGTAGATCTCCTTCCTTTCAAGTTTAAAATTTCATCATCACCATGGCCCCAAAAGCCAAAGATGCTACATGGGTTCAATGTGATGTTGTTGATGGAAAATTGTTGTGCAAATATTGCAAGTTCCCAATGGCAGGGGGCCATCCATAGGTTGAAACAACACTTAGTTGGTCTAAGAGGCCACGTAACCCCATGTGATGAATCAAATGAAGTGCAAAAGTTTGATGAATGATCATGTTGACCAGTGATTTGTAATGGGCTAGTGGCCTAGTAGCTTGAGTTGTAGCATTGTTTTTGGACACTGGAGGCCATTTAGAGCCTCATTGGTTATGTCTTTTGTAGATGATATGTATTGTACTCGGTGCCATTTTGATATATGCACCCTACCATAGCATATAGATTAACAAACTTGGCATATTTTGTCTCTAGGAATCATGCATTGGCTTGAAATCTTAAAAATAATGTTTTTTTCCATTAAAAAATAATAAGTTTATGTATTTTTGAAATTCCCTTTCATCGAATCCAGTTTGATCTCAGTTTACGTGGCTTGGTTCCAATTTTCAAAGTATGGACTAAGGTACATAAATAAACCAGCTTATGGCACTCATCAATCAGTCGATATAGGAAGACATAATGGCCTTATAGATCATCATCAGACATAATCAAATAGTATCAAGCCTAATCACAGTGATGGAGTTGTTAGTAGATCAGAAGTCTAGCCTGCAAAGGAATGAGGATCAGTTAATTAGCTTGGGTCAACAACTAGAGATAAGATCCAAACAGGGTTAGCCATATGGCATTTGAATGCATTAACCTTTACCAAAGACTCAGCCACAGTTGGCTCAACTTGTTCCGGACCTCAAAACAACAATTTCACCTCCGAGAGAGAAAATAGGGCAGACCACGATCCTCCTTGCTTAAATGCTTAATATATGACCTGGAAATGTTTCTTGATACTATGCTTTTTTCAAAATCTAGGCAGTTAGACATAATAGATAGAATAGGAAGAAATGAACAAAAAAAATTGATCTCACACTCCCAAGAATAGTCCTAAAATAGATGGAGACTTTCTTTTGATTTCTTTGGCATCAGATGTATATTCTATGTTCCCAACGCAGATTTTTATTAATAAAAAATGCTTGTTTTGGTTAAAAAAAATGCCAAAGGCCATCCAAACTCAACAAAATTGCAATCTGATTATTTAATATAGCCAGAATTGCTAGAAGCCAAATGAAGTGCAAAAGTTTGATGAATGATCATGTTGACCAGTGATTTGTAATAGGCTAGTGGCCTAGTAGCTTGAGTTGCAGCGTTGTTTTTGGACCATGGAGGCCATTTAGAGCCTCATTGATTTTGTCTTTTGTAGATGAGCTTCATTGATTATGTCTTTTGTAGATGATATATATTGCACTCAGTGCCATTTTGATATATGCAGCCTTTCATGGCATATAGATGAACAAACTTTCCATATTTTGTCTCTAAGAATCATGGTTTGAAATCTTAAAAATAATGTTTTCCATTAAAAAATAATTAGTTTACATGGTTCCAGTTTAGTTTTCAAAGCTATGGTCTCAGCCTATAGTAATTTGCGGAGCAGCTTCATCCTCATCCACATGAAACATGCCTCACTCCAAAGGTGCATACATAAACTAGCTTATGGCACTCATCAATCATCTGATATAGGAAGACATAATGACCTTACAAATCATCATCAGACATAATCGAATAGTCTCAATCCTAATCACAGTGATGGAGTTGTTAGTAGATCAGAAGTCTAGGTCTCAGTTGTGATGTGATAAGGGCTGAAAAAGTTTGGGCTAGGGATTTGGCCAAGGACTGATGAATTTCGTTAGGCTGGGCTTTTCCAAAGCTGACATTTTCCTAGATATTTCTTAGTGTTCTTTATGTGTGTGATTATTTCTATTTGTGTTCATGATTATGTTTGATTTACCTTGTGCTTTATACATAACAACCCATTGCAAACATGTTGACTAGTGAAGGAAGCTTTTTGTATAAAGTAGTGAGCATTATCAAATAGCATAGAATATGTCATGAGAGCTAATTTTGTTGCAACATATGTCCACATCAGCGGAATTATGATGTCGGTCACATGAGGACACAAGATGGATGTCCTCGATAATATGTTGTAAGGTACACTTCGCTCATCCAATTCCAAACCAGTTGGCCCTGTTGTGCCCATTCTACATCATAAGCAAGTAGAAATAAATGAAAGAACTTGATATGCATTCTTTTGGCTAGAAGAGCTCCTAATATAGTTAGAAAACCCTGAGTAAAGTGGCTAGAGTATCCAAAAATCTTACAAATAAATTCTTATTGTTCATTTCACTTCTAGTTCTATTCAACCAATTCACTATGCATCTATGTTGCACCCAAACTCTCTGTCAAAGAGCTGAGATATTTCATTGTTGATATCACATGTATTTCACTCACTTTTATTGATATGTTTGGCCTTTGAAACCTTCAACATACTTTCCTGTCTAGCTATGTCTTCAAGAGAGATCATTAAAGGCTATGATACTCGCAACTTGGTGCAAAAACAATACACAACTTCGTTAGCACTTCATACATTATCTATATGGTTAGCACACAATAAATTTATTTTATGGACATATAATAACATTTAAGAAGTCTCCATTGGTGTCTTGGGCTACCGTTGGAGCAATCAATTCATAAAATAATCTCCTCCTTAAATTTTAAATTAGTATCCTTACTACCATCATGACTTCAATAATTTGTCTCTTAATTTGAATGGATTTACGTGGATTCAACAATTATGTCAACCTCTTCATCATAATTTGATCCAATCCCAAAGATGAATGCAATAAAGTGAGTAGTCTCTCATGAAATATTTAAAGCCTATTTCCAGAGAAAATTCCAAATCATGACAGATGCATGAGCAAATGCCAAAGGTAGAAACTATACCATATAGCCAATACACAGTCTTAAATTAGAAGAGATATTTGAATACTATGGCCAATTAGAAGTGTAAATCATAACAAAGGGGATTATGAGTTATGTCCCAAAAATTGCAATAGGGGATTATGAGTTCTGTTCCAAAAATTGCAACGGCCTGTAGAAAGTGATTATATTGACGGCTCAATTTATGATGGATTGTCTGCAACTTCCTTTTTTATAAGAGAAAAAAACGATCTTACCTTTTTTAATAAGAGAAAAAGAAACATCAAACCTTTTCTAGAATTCATGTCTCATGACGTTGCATCTCTATGTCACATATAAAGTCTAAAAAAAACTCAGAAAGTAAAGAAACTTTTACTACTACAACTTTGTGTTCTTCCAACTATTATGAAAGACTATATCAACTTACAAGAAACTTTTCTTTAGAGCCTATTCTTCACAATAGATTTTCTAGACTGTTCTAAATATTCATCTTGAAGATATGAAAAATATATGACATGTACAAACACTTACAAAAAAACAGCCATATTACAGAGAACAGTCTTGTACAAACCATTAGAAATGGATACTCCCTGAGCTATAGTGAATACCATTATTGTGGGCTTGGTAGAAGAGCTTTCCAGGCAAGCAGTAGAATCCCATCTTTGATAATCGATTTGCTTCCTGATTCTGTTCTTTATAGGAATTCAACAAATTTCTAATACGTTTCATCCAAAATGTGAGGGAAGGTGGTCCAAAAGAAGACTTTTGTTGTACCCATTCTAAAATTGCCTTTGAGTCACCAAGAACATCTAAGTTATTTGTTACTAGCCAATGAGCAGATAGAAGAGCTATGAACTCTGCTCTATTGTTAGACCCAAATTCACCATTTCGCCAGAAATAAAAATAGATACATGTCTTTAGAACTAGAAAAGCCCCACTGCCACATGCCATATAAGTATATGCCCCATCAAAATATACAACTGGATAATTATTCCATACCTCCTTGTGTTGAAAGGGGCTCAAAAGTGTCTCAAAAGAGTCTCAAAGGAGTCCTCTCGAACATAGGACCAATCTCCAAAAAGTAAGCAGATATCTTAAGACATGTACCTTTAATATTTGGGACAATTGGTCAAAGATCTTCTTATTCTTGCTTTTCCAAATGCCCCACAAAATGTAGAAATTAAATAGTCGAAATGACTTGTATTCTTTAAACCATAGAGATAAACAACTTTCTATGGAACCCTATTGCCAATCTGCAAGGATATTGAGAGATTGTAGGACCCCATTCCATACCAAAAGTGCATATGAGTAGGACAGAAAAAGATGTTCCATATCTTCTGCTTTTCATGGCATAAAGCACATCAGCTAGGTCCCCGAAAACCTCTTTTGAGGAGATTATCCCAAATTTATAATCCTGTAGTGGATCACAATCTGCAACTTCCTTTTACAAACTATAATACTTCCTTTGCAAGGGATTGACACCTTTTTGGTTTTTTATAGGTCACAAGCACCACTGGTTCTTCCTTTGGAACTGAATTGAAAACACAGGTAATTGCAGATGTACTGCCACCAACAATATGCAGTTTGAGATCCTCATGGGAGAAACAATTTTCCACCTCCATTCAGGTCCTTAGTTTCATTTTCTTTTGACATTATATAACTATTAGACATTTTGTATTTTTTTTCTTAAATGCTTAATAGATGACCCGGAAATGCTGCTTGATACTATGTTTTTGCAAAATCTACATAGTTAAACATAATAGATAGAATAGGAAGAAATGAACAAGAAAATTTGATCTCACACTCCCAAGAACAATCCTAAAATAGATGGAGACTTACTTTTGATTTCTTTGGCATCAAATGTATATGTTGTGTTCCCAGTGCAGATTTGTACTAATACAATTTTTGTTTTGGTTTAAAAAAATACAAAAGGCCATCCAAACTCAAGAAAATTGCAATCTACTTATTTAGTATAGCCAACATTTCTAGAAGTCTCAACGAGCACAAATAACTAAAACCTTTTAAATTAAAATAAATAAAATAACCTGAAATTCCAATTACCAAAACTGACAGTTTTCAGATCATACACATGAATATTTGTGAGCTACATGGCAGGGGTTTCAATATATCCGGAACTGCAAGCTACAAATTGTGAATAGTATGATGTGGGCATACTAAACTATCATGATTACATAGTATATGTTACCCCCACCATGGTACATAGTACTGAAACTCAGTGCCATAAGTGCACACTTAGGGCACAAAACAAATATTGTTTTCTTCTTTCGATCAATGAAAAATTTAAATGAAAAGAAGTTCATCTATTTATTCTACTACAGACATTTTATACAATCACCATCTCAAAAATATTTGAAGTCCTAAAAGTAGAAATCTTTGTGACAAAACATGGAATGATACTTTTTGGAAAAAAACCACACATCTGTTTAGAAAACCAACCAAAGAGATTCGACCTAACATGTGAATATTTTGTCACTCCGTCCTATGAAACTTTTGTCGATGCCGAAAAAAGAGAGAGTAAAGAGAGAGTAAGAATGTTTCCTTCAGGAGGGGAAAGAGCTGGGTTTCCAAGGAGGGGCATCGAGCATCTGCTGAGCTGGGTTTTTGAGGAGGGGCATTGAGAAAGAATGTTTCCTTCAATAGGGAAATATCTGGGTTTCCGAGGAGGGGCATTGAGCATCTGCTGATTTTGATTTCCCAGGAGTGGCATTTGCTTTCTATTCATATGGTTTCAACTAGGAAAGATCAGTATTGTTTCATTTATAACTAAATTTTTAATCCAACGATGGAAACTATTTGAATCGTCTAACATCTTAATCAGACAAATCATAGCAAGATAGGTGTGAGAAGAGGAGAGTTAATTTCAGAAGGGAACGCCTTACGACTTAACTACTACAGTGTGCATATGATATATGATACATGAAGTGAGTGGTTGAGTTGAGTTGAGTTAAGTCTAGTCTGATATTAGAAGTTTGAGTTCAATCTTATATTTGGAAATATTAAATTTAGTGAATGTTTTCATGTTGAAGTTAGCATAAGTTGAGTTTCTAGTTAAAAAGTAACAACTTGTATGGGTGATCAATAAAAGAGAAACAACTCGTATTGTTTGTGTATGTCAAATTTGTGTATTTCCTCCTTTGTCTTTCCAACACTTTAGAGGATCTTTATGTTCCTAACCAAGTCTCGAACAAAACAGCTTCGCAAGTTAAGACTTTGAAGACCCGTTAAGTTCACCAGTGAATTTGGGAGAATCTATAAACTGAAGCAATACTTTAATCCAACGTGTTTTAAAGAATCCATATGATAGAACTCATTTGGAATTTTTTTTGCATCCATATGAGTTATATCTTGTGCCAAACGCATATACATAACTCATTTTGGAACCCTTGAAAGGGGAACACGAATATGCAATTCCCTCATTTGAATAGGTGCTTGCAATGCACCTTATTAAATTGGGTTTGACAGTTTTAAATGTGAAATTTTTGGCATTGTGGTAAAGATTACGTGAGATTCACATTGCCATGGTGTTTCTAGGTGGGTCACCTACTATATATATAAAACTTGTAGACTCTTTAGTGTCTTCTTTTTCGTGTGGGGAAAATGTTAATCTGCCTTGTCTCATCTTCCACCCTACTCCCCTCTATCAAATGGGATGGAGGGGTAAGAGGACCTTGTCTATTTTTTTCCATTGAAGAATATAGGGGGTCCTAGTTTATTACATGCCTATGGTTTGCACATTCATAAGAAGATGTCATAATTTGGGGTAGACGACATGTCTATCTCCCCTAACAGAGATTTGGAGGCCCTTTCTCAATTCCTCTCTAGCGAGATGATGCCCTTGACAATTATGAAATCGTTTGTTCAGAGCCCAACTAATATGGGTTCTTCGGTGAATCATAATAATGTCACTCATAGGAAGAAGAGGATCCCTAAGTATAAAAATGTCTATGTCTATAACCTTACAAGACTATCATCTTTGCCTAGGTTGGGGGATGCGCTTAATTAGGCTAACACAAATTACTCTTTTCGGCTAGCTTCATCTTCTATTTTTTATGGCTGAAGTGTCCTTAGAGAGGATATACCTAAGGTACTATTTCCCCCATGATGATTTTATCCCTGAATGTTACGGGTTTGGGAGCAACCTAAAAAACTATCTCTCTCAGAGGCATGGTTCAACTTCATTCTCCCTCTGTGATTCTACTCCAAGAAACCATGATTCCCAAAGAAAATTCCTGGGAGGCACTTATCTCAATCTGTCCAGACTAGTTTATGTGTGCCACTAGTGCCACGGGACTTTCTAGGGGTTTGGGCGCGACGTGGAACCCAAAATTCATTTCTTTGAAGGCTTATTATTAATGTGCAGGGATTATTTTGTCCGGCCACCAGTCAAGCTCATGTCAAAGAATTCACATTATGAACTTATACGCTCCATATGTCGGTCGTAGTCTCTTTTCGAAACCAGTATCTACCTCGGGTCTACTGGGAATACAATCCCTCATTATTGCTAGGGATCTCAAATTCACTTTGGGGATTCATGATATTTGGGGAGATAAGACGCGATAAGTCTCTATGTCTTCTTTCATCAAGGGAATGTTGGATTCTAATTCTCTTAAAGATGTTGTCCCTGATCCTATGGCTCCCACTTGGCGAAATGTTCGTACTGGCTTAGAAGGCATATTGAAGAGACTAGACAAATTCATTATGAGTTAGTCATTGTATAACGATTTGGATGGGATAAAATCATTGATCAAATCTTGTTGACATGGGAGAGGTTGGGAGAGAGGATATTTTACCTGTTTAAATTCAATTCCCATTGGCTGAAAGTGAAGTACTTTGAGGATCTGGTTATAAAAGTTTGGAATCAGCACCCATTCCCCCCCCGTCGGACTGCATGTCCTCCATCTTTGAGAAATTAAAATCACTTAAAAAGGAGGTCACTCTATGGGAAAAAGAACTTAATAAGGTAGATATCAAGTCCCTTTCTGATATTGAGGACAACCTTTGATATTTCAATGATCCACTAGACCCTCTATTTTCATCGGTACGGTATAGAAATAAGATTCTAGAATTGGAGGAAAAAAAGAGGATTATCCACTTATCATAAGAGGCACCTATCAGATTGAAATTTTGGGCCACCTGGGTGGCTGCCGAAGATAGGAACTCCAATTTTTTCCACATGCATTCTAATCTCAGGAAGCAGGCCAATGCGATTTGAGGCATATGGGATAGTGATGGTCAATTTTACAATTCTCATTCTGATATTGAATAGGCGCTAGTTAAACACTTTAGTTGTTTATATAAAGAACATGACCTGGATTTTAGTGCCCAGATGGAGTGCATGGCACAATTACCTTCAAATTTATCGGGGGAGGACAATGAACACTTGGGTCGTTTGGTCACAAAGGAGGAATTGCTAGAGGTATTGAAGGATTGTGCAAAGGAGAAAAGTCTAGGTCCTGATGGTTGCGGGGTGGAATTATACATTCATTTCTTTGAGTTGATGATGTTAGATCTTTTAGCAATTGCAGAAGAGTCAAGGTCTCTTGGATTCATCTTTGGGGCCCTCAACATTACGTTCATTTCCCTCATCTCTAAGAATGTGAATCCCAAGAGCTTTATTTATCACTGCCCTATCTCCTTGTGCAATTCAGTGTATAAGATGATCTCCAAATTAATCGCTTGTAAGCTAAAATCGACTCTGTCGAAGCACATCACTCCCAAACAATCTGGTTCTTGGAAGATAGACAGATTTAGGATGCCATCCACATTACATGGGAGATTTTCCACTCTATGAAGTGCCGGAGAATGAAGTTATGCTTCATTAAAGTTTATTTGAATAAGGAATATGCCTGTGGAGACTGGGAAATCCTACGATTGGCCTTGCACAAAATTGGTATTAACCTACAAAATATCAAATGGATTATGGCTTGCATCAACACAACTAATTTTGCTATTATTATTATTAATGGATTACCAACTCATTTCTTTAGGGCTTATAAGGGACTAAGATAGGGATGTGATTTTCTTCTCTCCTCTTCCTTATTATCATTGATTGTCTGAGTCATATGTTGGGGCATGCAAGGGACAATGGTCATATAACTAGTATTAGCATCTCCAACCACAAATCGATCACACACTTGTTGTTCATGGATGATTTGTTATTTGGGGGTGTGGCGAAACTTATTGAATGGGCTCATATTCACACGATTCTACTGGCATATAGTAATGCTTCTGGTATTTTCATGAATAAATCTAAATCTAGTCTTATTCATAGAGAATGTGAGGAGACAACCATTAGACATATTTGCAACCTCTTTGATATTAGCTCCACTCATTATGATGATGGGTTTGTATATCTGGGTTTTAGATTAAAATCGAACAAATACTTTATTGAGGATTGGGATTGTTTGATTCACAGGTTTGACAAGAGGATATGTGGATGGAAGAACAGGGGGCTATCATTGGGGGACCGCATAACCCTGATTAAATCAGTGCTACAAAACATACATGTATATTGGATGCATCTATTCTAGTTACCTATGGAGGTCATTCAAAGGATTGAGTCTATTATGGCCAGGTTTTTGTGGTCAGGAAATATGAAAGCAGATAAGATCCACTTGGTTAGATGGAAATTTCTCGCTAGGCCGATAGCGGAGGGTGGCTAAGGGATTCTAGACACTCACACTTTTAATAAGGCCTTAATTATTAAAAATAGTTGGAGGGCTATGCCGAGGAATGGTATTTGGTCACAAATTTTTAGAGGGAAATATATGTATGGACAACAGTTTTCTAATTGGATCAGATGTGGGGCCAAGAGGAAATCATGCTCATTGATCATTTGGAGTTGCATGCAGAAAAATATATAATGGTTGATGACATTATTATGGTGGGAAGTTGGGGATGAATCCATAATAGGGATTGGTCTAGATGCGCTCATGGGATTCACTGGGAATCACTCTGTTTCAGCTCCACTGATCAATCTTCTACATGACAGAGGCATACATTATCTACAACAGATCCAACGCATTCACCATAACGCCATTTATGGACAGTCCTGGATCAAGGATTATGATATGGGATTACATGGAGGGCATGTTATTGAATGGGAGAAGTACATATCTCAATTATGCTCTGCTGGCATATTTATCACAGATCAGTCGGACATGATGGTATGGGATGGGACAATAGAGAAAGGTCAATCAATGGTGAAAGAGATATATCATAAAATACACTTGGTTGAGAAGGATTTCGAATTCTTCTTATGGTTTCAGGAATCATGGAAATGGGATATACCATAGAAACTCAAATGTTTCTGCTTGTTGGCACTTAACGACCGCATCCTTACTTGGAAGAATCTTAAAACAAGGGGCTTTATTAGTCTCGGTATTTTTTCGATGTACAAATGGGGGAATGAAGATGTTAGGTCCCTATAATACTAGTTTGTCCCCCCTTATTATTTTTTTGTGCCCATGTAGCCCCCATATTGTTATTGTTGTGTCCCATAGAAGCCCATATTGTTATTGTTGTGCCCTTACATTATTATTGTTATGTAGGCTCTAATTATATTGTGACCCCTTAGACTCCTATATATACAAAGGATTTCTTGTCATTTGTATCATACAAGAATTGTTCATTTATGTAAAGTAAAGGAGGTTTCCCCCTCGAAGAGGATGATTTTTAAGTCGTTGATCTAGCTTTATGTGAGTTGGTTGCATAACATTTGGTATTAGAGCTTTGGATTATAGGGTTTCGCTTCTTCAAACAAGTCATCTTGGAATTTTTTCTATAATTTTTTTTATACGAGGCTTTAGAAGCTGAAATGTTTACCACATGGAGATGAAATCTTGGTGAACTTTATATAAAAATTTCATAGTTTGGTAAGCTATATTTTTAGAGATATGATCTGAGGAAGTCAGGGTTTTTGTAGGCTCCAAAATTATATCTCAAACAGATGACCTAGGGAAAATCATCATAACTTTCGTTTCAGGCATCGGATTTGAATTCTGTAGAAGGTGACTAAAAGTGAACAGACTGTATTTTTTCATGTAGAAATTTCAAAGCTGAAGGGTGAAACAGTGACACATGGAATCTTGTACAACTCCGCTTTATTGAACCAATCAATAATCAAGCCAGCATGGGAGATTTGGCACAAAAATTTCTTGAAGAATCCAATCTCGATCAAACTTATGGGGTTGGAAAGAATAATCCGAGAACTACCACAAGAATCAATTTCAGAACTTGGAGATCTGAAATTAGAAAGTTAAAACCGTTTTAAGATTGAGCAGCTAAAAGCAAGAAAAAAGTGTATTTTTTTTTTAATTGCTTTGTGCCATTTCTATTATCCAACTTGAGTGGATAACCACAACAAGGGATGAATGGAAGAATGATGAAGAGGTGTGGTTATTCATTCAAAAGTTGCAGCAAGATCATAGTACATCTGATACATTTAGCTGGAAAAATTATTCATTATGGTACAAAGATCACCTATATATTTGTAAGAATTCCCAACTCAAACAAAAGATTCTTTTGGAATTGCATACCTCTCCCTTAGGAGGGCACTCAAGATTTTTAAAAAATTATCATATTGGTAAGAAGAATTTTTTTGGGGATGGCCTTAAAACGTATATTCAGAAGTTTGTGGTAGAATATTTGGTTTTCCAACAAAATAAAGTTGAGAAAATTAGTACCCTGAGTCTGTTACAACCTTTATCCATTCCAAGTCAGCATTGGGAGGAGGTTTCAATGGATTTTATCATAGGTTTACCCAAGTATGAAGGAAAGAGTGTCATCATGGTGGTAGTTTATAGACTTACCAAGTATGCACACTTTTGTGCATTGTATCATCCTTTTAAATCCAGTATAGTTGCTACTGCATTTATGGAAACAATTCAAAAGCTTCATGGAAATCAAAAGATTATAGTAAGTGACAGGGATCCCATTTTCACTAGAAATTTTTGGACATAATTATTTTATTGTCTTGGTACTCAATTAGCTCATTTCTCATCTTATCATCCTTAATCTGATGGGAAAATTGAGATAGTGAACAAATTTTTGGAAGGATATCTTCATTGCTTTGTATCTGATAAATAAACACAATAGGTCAAGCGGTTACCTCTAAATAAATGGTGGTATAACACTTCCTTCCATACTGCAGCAAAATTACCCCATTTATGGCACTTTATGGATATCACCCACCATCCATCACATTAAGATAAAATTATAAGGTTCAAGCAGTGGAATATTACATTGAGCATCAAAATCAAGTTCTCCAACTCTTAAAGGATAAACTCACTCTAGTGCAAAATTGAATGAAACAATAGACTAATCAACATCACAGCGAAAGAAATTTTGACATAGGTGACTAGGTATTTTTAGAGCTACAACCATACAAACAAGCTAAGAAGGATAATAAATTATCACCCAAGTACTATGGTCCTTACAAAGTATTGCAAAAGATTAGTACTATGGCATACAAATTGGATTTTCTTGCATCTACCCAAGTACACCTAATTTTCCATGTTTCATGCTTAAAGAAGGTTATCGGTGGCAAGCTTTAGTTCAAATGGTGTTGCCAGAACTTGACGAAGAAGGAAAATTCACATTTGAGCCTAAAGCAGTCACGAAAACAAGAACCCGACAACTACGAAATCAATAAATTTTAGAGTATCTCATTAAGTGGAAGAACTTACCTGCTGGAGATTCCACATGGGAGGATGAGAATTTTATAAAAAAGCATCAAGAACTACTCAAGCATTGAGGACAACACTTTTTTGAAGGAGAGGGGCATGTTAGGTCCCTATAATACTAGTGTATCCCCCCTTATTGTTACTGTTATGCCCATGTAGCCCCCATATTTTTATTGTTGTGCCCCATAGAAGCCCACTATTGTTATTGTTGTGCCATTACATTATTATTGTTAAGTAGGATCTGATTATATTGTGACCCCTTAGACTCCTATATATACAAAGGAGGTCTTGTCATTTGTATCATCCAATAATTTTTCATTTATGTAATGTAAAGGAGGTTTCCCCTCGAAGAGGATAATTTTTAAATCATTGATCTATCTTTCTGTGAACTTGTTTCATAACAGAAGATGTTAATCATCTGTTGCTTCGATGTACATTTGTTGCGGTGGTTTGGGAGGGGGTTATGAATGCTTTCGGTATTTCTCCTCTTAGGAATTAACAAACATTGAAACAATGTTTATTTTTCTGGAATAATTCACAAACTTAGTATCGTTCCTTGCCATTTTACATTATTTGGTCTATCTGGAGATGACATAATGCACTCATCTTTGAACAAAAATATGCATTAGTACGGGAAGTTATCATAGAATTTGTAGCCTATTTCGTGGAAATAGGGCCGACTGAAAGGAAGGGAGACAAAAAGAAAGATCAGATTTTGGGATATCTGGAAGGAATTTCCAATGGGGTTTTTGGATGGGGTATGCTTGCACAGGAAATGCGGCTGTAGTGCAGTCATTCTATTAGATTCGGGGAACTATTACCATTTTTGGTGGGAAGGGGGTTCATGGAACCAATAATGGAGATGAAATTATCACTTTGTGGGGTGTCCTCATAGGTGTGAAATGGTTGGGACTAGAGAGATTATATGTTTTTGGTGATGCTAAGGGCATAATAGAATGGGTTAAGGATTACAATTTGTTTAATGCTCCTATTCACAAGGCCTAGGAATCCTAGGATGGGATACATGGTAAATGATGAATGTGAACACCTAGAATAAGCCTAGGAATTCCTTGACTGATGAATGACGAGATACATGGTAAATCTCAGTAGTGAGTACCCTTAATTGGGCCTAGGAACCTGGGATGGGATACACGGTAAATCCCAGAGGGTGGAGACCTCATAGGCCTAGGAATCCCTTGACTGGTAAAGGTGGGATACACGGTAAAGACGAGAGGTTGGGAAAAACAAATCCCTCATGGTGTAGGTGGAGAAGTCCAGTGGCATCCATGCTTGCTTTTTGGCCTAGTGATCCGATGACAATTGCGATAAAGCCTGGTATTATATGTTTATTATTTATGGCCTAGTGATCCGGTGAGGATTGCAGTAAATCTTGGTTCTATTGTTGAGGGTGAGGTGGTGTAGCCTTAGGAAGCCCTAGTTGATTTTGGTCATAAGTCCCACATTCATGCTTGGAATATGGCACGAGGGTGATTGGCTAAAAGAAAGAATTGGTTCAGCCAATCTATGATCAGGTTGTACATGGAAGCAAGGAAAATTTTAGGGATGGAAATTTATTTAAAAGTTTAAAAACCTTGGCGAATCTTAATAGTACATCTTATGTAATTTGTAAAATATTTGGGAATGTTTTTGTAAAAGTATTCCAATTTCTAATAATTTTATATAGTCTCTATATAAAATTTTGGCGATTTTTAAGGTAAAAAAGTTTTATACTATAAAATTTGGGTGAATAATTTTTAGAAAAAAATGGAAATTAATAAATCTTCTTTTTTGGAAAAAGCATGGAAAATTAGCCCACTTGTGAATATGAGCCCCTAAAATTTTCCTTGCATGGAAGTCCCAAACCTAATTGGCTTAATCATTCATTAATAAGATCTAGTTCTCCTTGATATTTTATGAGAAAATGTATTGGTTCATATGAGGCATTTATGGCAGATGTATCCTTGTCATTTCTGTTGGTTATATGTTGGTTATGAGAATGTTTTATGAAAGTGATGATGTATAGCTCTCATCATGTTTTTATTTGTAAATGAATGTAAAATGAATATATGACCTAATAGATGATAATGCAACTAATGTGATAAGGCATAAATGCTTCTTAGTGATTCTTAGATAATTATGAGACCCATATGCTTAGATATGTTGTTATGACATCTAGAATTCATATTTATGACATGTTTTATGAAATGAATGTCATGGCTAGTAGGAGTCCAACCAAGTCTTTGTTCAAGTATTTTCATTTTTATAATTTTTTCGATGTTACTATTCATTCCTGAAATTTTCATGGAGTTCTGAGCAGTGGCCTGAGTCCTATCCTTGAAAAAGTGGCACAAAATCTAGGTTTGCTGACTTGGAACTAGCTGAAAAAGGCCCCAGTCACTTGCATGCCCATGTTGTGAGAGAGACTAGAGGGCCCCAGTCGCATGCATATCCTTGTCATGGGAGCGACTAAGGCTCTAGGGCAGTGAAGTGTCAAGTTGTCTTAGGGGTTGATCACCTAGAAGGGTTGGTTGGCTCTTGTAGGTTTTGTGGTATGTGCAGAAGCTCAGATTGGTTGTGTTGTGTCAGTTCCACTTCCTTAACTGTATATGAGGAGTTGAATCATATTGTAGTAGAATATCATCACATGTTTACTCCAGTGGACCGGTTAACTTGGGTAAATGTGGGAGGAGGGTGTTACAACATCAATTCTTCTTCACAAATCTATGATAAGTATGAGAACTCTATTCTCAGATGTGTTGTTATGACCTGTAGATTGCATATTTATCACATGTTTGAAGAAATTCCTATCATGGATAGTAGGGGTCAAATCAATTTCTTGTACCAATGATTGTATTAGTAGCCTTAATCCATTTCTATTTATCATTTCTGAAAACATTTCATGAAGTTCTGGGCAGTGGCTTGAGTCTAGGCCCTGAAAAAGTGGCACAAAATCTGGGGTTACTGGATGAGAATTGGATGAAAAATTACATAATAGTTGGCATGCCGTGTTGTGGTAGCAACTAGAAGACCTAATTCACATGCATGGATTGTCATGGGAGCAGTTGGGGGTCCAAATCAGTGAAATGTCAAGTTATCTCAAGGGTTGGTCACCTGGAAGGGTTAATTGTCTCCTGAAGGTTCTGTAGCATGTGTGGAAGGTTAGATTGGTTTGGTTTTATTAGTTCCACTTCCTTAACTATACATGGGGAGTTGAATCACATCATATTAGCCTCTCATCACATGTTTACCCTAGTGAACTCGATAACTTCGGTAAATGTGGGACGAGGGTTTTACAGTACCAATGCAATAATTAACTATCCAACTTATGATAAATAGTTGTATGCCTTGGTACAAAGCATGAAGAAATGGAAGAATTTTTTGATGGGTAAGGAAACAACTATTCATACTGACCATAAACCTATGCAATATTTACAATTGCAAACCAAGCTACAACAAGCTAGACATTTCAAGCGGATTGTGGATGGGATTTCTACAACAGTTCCATTTGTTAATTAGGTACAAGAAAGGTATATACAACAAAGTTGTTGATATGTTTTCAATCCCTATTGTTAATGGATTTCTCATTCTTAAGCATAACTCAATCATGCATGAAATTTATATTGAACAATATGCTCAAGGTGATGATTTTAAAGATGTTTATGCAAATTTGATTTAAGGCAATCATGTTGAAAAGTTGAATTTTCATGTTCATAATAGGTTGTTGTATCATCTTGGAAATTCATGTGTTCCATAGGGTGAAAGAGTCAACATCATAAGGGAAGCTCATACTTCTCTTATTATTGGTCACCTTGGTGTAGGAAAAATAGTTTCACAATTACAAAGGTATTGTTATTTTCCTCGCATGAATGAAAGTGTTTCAAGATATGTAAGAGGAGGTTCTATTTATGCTACTAGCAAGCCTAGCAATAGGAAATTGGGTTTCTATACTCCAATTCCTATTCCTTCTCGTCCTTGGAAAAGTATTTCTATGGATTTTGTAGGAGGAATACCAATGTAAAAGAAAGGTCATGATTATTTGTATGTTGTTGTTGATTGTTTCAACAAAATGTGTGCGTTGATGCCATGTAAGGAATAGGTTACAATTGAACATACCACAAAGATGTTCTTCCAAAATGTATGGGTACACTTTGGGTTTCCCACTTCTATTATTTCTGATCGAGATTCTTGATTTGTAAGGAAATGTTTGTCAAGTTTATGGGAACTCATGGACACCAAGCTGAAGAAGAGCACAATATTTCATCTAAAAATCGATGGCCAGACAGAAGTAGTGAACAGAACAATAGTACATATCCTTCATGGATACTGCAACAAACATCTTAAGCATTGAGATGAACACTTACATTACATCCATCATGCCTACAATAGAGCTAAGCATTATTCAACTAAGACATCTCCATTCGAAGCATGTTTGGGATATTTACCAAAATCTCCCTTAGATTTTATCTTTGGGAAAGATGTTGTTGTGGATGGACACAATGATATAGACAAAGGCAAGCACTTCATTGAACAAATTCATTTGGTGCATTTGATGGTACAAAAACAGTTGGAGAAGAGTCAATCCAAGTACAAAGCGAGACATGATAAGTATCGTGTTGACCACATCTTCTAGGTGGGAGATCAAGTTTCGCTATATATCAGCAAGGAAATAATTCAAGGTGAAGGTAAAAATATCAAGCCAATTAGATATGGTCCTTTTATAATCTTAGAGAAGATTGGTAATAATGCTTTTCGATTTGATTTTTCACCATACATGCAAATTTATGTCATCGTGAATGTGGAAAATGTGAGATTATATGAGACTCCTATGATTAAAGATCAACATAGAAGAATTTTCTCCTAAATACTTATAAGAATTGCAGCAAGATACTATTCTTGATAGCAGGATAAGAACTTCACACAGAGGCAACGTGGAGTATCTTCATGTGGGGCTCAAAGGAGCTAATCCAAGTAAATGAAAGTGGATTGAGATAAGAAAGGTGAGGGAGTTGTACTTCACTTACTTACTGACTGAAATAAGACTTTTGGTGGTCCAAAATCTTTCAGTGGGGAGGAATGATCTAGGGGATCAGAAAAATGCTCAAAAATGAAAGTGCTCGAAATCACTCAAAACTAATGCCAAATCATAGTGTTCGTCATCTTGTTTCTAACATTGCTTGAATTGCCTCAATCTGATGTCATATGAGAAAGCTATGATGTTATGAAGTTTTTGCCAAATAACTAAACAATCAAATAACAAAGTTGACTGGGCAGTTCGTATGATGATGTCATCAACTGATTATGTATGGTACGATTTCAGATGGGCAAATCTTGTGCTAACACGTGGAAAGGTCATACAAGTTGGGTTGGCGAGATTCGATTGGTTGGTGTGTTTGTTTGTGACCAATCATAGGCTACCACGTGGCAGATTCTTGTTGGCAATTTTTTTTTAATAGGGTCAAAGGGCCTTGATGGGGTTCGACCCTTACACCTTCGACAAGCCAACACAATGCCTTACTAGCACACCCCTGCAATGGTTCTTAACATAACATGGTGGGAATTTTTATTTCAAAACAAATAATGGCGCATTTAGGGAAGAGGGGTTGAGTAGTTAGCCCTAGCCCCTAGTCTTATATGCCACCACACAACTAGTGTAGAGAATCCAAAGGTGGAGGGGCAGGGACTAGGCCCCAATCTCGGTTCTATGCGGTGCCCACAGGACCATGGGCAAGAGGCTAAAATAGAGGGGGTGGGCGGATAAGATCTGATCCTTGGTCACCAACCAACCCATAACCAAAGGCTAGAGAAACAAAGCTAAATTGGTGGGGACAGGCAGTTAGCCTGAGCCCCGACCATATGGGCCATACGACTGCTTATTGGCACTGAAAATTTGGTGCTTAAGGGGTTATTGGCGGAGTTAAAGAGGTGACATTTTGTGCCTTTTTTGGTAGGAATCTCGTCGATGCCAGGTGATTTTGTCATTCAGCAGCCAATGGAAAGGCAGAATATGTAGAATGGTTAGCCATTTTTGCAGAATTACAAAACATATAACAAAGCTTGGTTCCAACAATTATATCTTGCTCATTTTTAAACCTTTTTGAGCTCAATAAGAGCCTAGATAAGGGTTTTGAGCATTCTGAATCCATTGACAACACTATTTTTTCTATTTGAGCACTGTAAAGTGATATAATTTCAGATTTGAGCATATAATTGAAGAGGCTCAACATTGGAAGATGGATCCGGAGACGTAGCCCAGGAAGGGTGAACTCCTATATCAAATTGTTGTGTTGTGCTTTTTTTATGGTTCATTTTTTTTTGTTTTATTTATACAAACTAAGATAAAAGCACTAAGTTTATGTGTTTTTGCAGCTTGATCCATTTCCCACAAGACATAGACTTGCAATTTTTTTTAAGAAACCTTCAAGTTATTAATTTCAGATCAACTGGTCATTATATGAGTTAGTGAGTATGTTTTGGTTGCTGCATGGTATCACTCTATAACAGCATATGAACTATAAGTACTTTGAGGACTCAACTCTCTTTGATCTAAATTTCTTGTATGTAACATCAAATTCTAAATGGATAGAAAATATTTGAAATCTATTTTGATTTCTCGTGTGTAGGCTTAAATCACTCTCTATTATGCTTTGTAATTTAGTCATTTGAATTAATTTAATACAATGTCCAAAACCAAATAGTTGGGGTTGTGCACCCTATAACAACAATTATGGTATTGCAATTCATGTTTGGTTGCTACAAGACCTTGGATTGCATCACATCACATAGTCTTCTAAGAATGGAAACTTTCCAGACATAAATGAGTTAGCGAGTGTGTTTTGGTTGCTGCATGGTATCACTCTATAACAACATATGAATTATAAGTACTTTGAGGACTCAACTCTCTTTGATCTAAATTTCTTGTATGTAACATCACATTCTGAATGGATAGAAAATATTTGAAATCTATTTTGATTTCTTGTGCGCAAGCTTAAATCACTCTCTATTATGCTTTGTAATTTAGTCATTTGAATTAATTTAATACAGTATCCAAAACCAAATGGTTGGGGTTATGCACCCTATAACAACAATTATGGTTTTGTAATTCATGTTTGGTTGCTACAAGTCCTTGGATTGCGTCACATCACATAGTCTTCTAAGAATGGAAACTTTCCATGCATAAATACTAGATTAGCTATATAAATTTCTCAAAGAAATCTCAACATTAGTGACATGTTTCGTATGATGTGTTTAACCTTGAAATGTATAGGAACTTCCTCTCAAAGCTACAAATCACATACTTTTCATTTTCACTTCCTCTCACCTTGTACCTGAGGAGGTGGAAATTGATAATCAACTACCAGTTTCAAAGTCATATTACGTGAGCTTGAGCCATAATGAGAACCAAAGCCATTACTTGGAGCCTAGAGCTTGAGTCAACCAAAATCAAAGTCTAAGATGTAGCCAAAGAAAAACTCATGTTCCATTAAAAAAATTGGTTTATGGTCATCCCAAAGCCACTAGTTGGTTTGTGGTCCTCCTTAAACCACCATTTAGTAGAATATTTACTGCTTCTCCTATATAAGTTGTAGTCATCTTCAAACCACCATTTTAGTAGTTTGTGGTTATCTTTAAACCATTATCAGAAATCACTTCCATTTAGTAGAAGACATCAACTTTTAGCCAGGTTAGGAATTTCTCTAGGAATTGAATCAAGTCAAGTTCTACAGTTGGTGACTAGCCTTAAACTACTATTGATATAATACTTTGGCTTCTACTACCTTTTTTATTTGTGATCTTCTTTAAACCAGCACTAGTAGAAGACTTCAGTTTTTTCTACCCAATTTTATTTGTGGTCTTCCTTAAACCACTAGATTTATAGATCACATCTAGCCATTGGTTGTTATTTACCTTCATATTTTAGCTCTCTTCTTGGACTCAAATACACCCTTTGGATTAATGTAGGGCCAGGGTAGAGGTGAATGTTGGAAACATAATCCATAGGGGATTATGTAAATTATAATATTCACTTGTGTGGAAATTGAAAGGCCACAAGTGAACATGAAGAGTCATGAGAATTCGAAGAGACATCTTTGGATATGAAACCAAGGGTCATAATCTTATGTATTTATGTGTATCATATGACTAATATTTTAATTTCATGTTTATCTAAACTTTCAAAAGGGCCAAATGCAAATATGAGAATAGAACCATCCATTGTCTTTGGCCCACACAATGACAGATATTTCTAATGGAAATAAATTCATAACCCTGAAGGTTAAATTCAATGAGCAAAGACAAAAATCATACCCCTCCTCAAATGTGATGATAAAGGGAGGGAGATGGTTACATGGAAATTTCAATGTATTCATTATTATTATAGTGAAGATATACTAAATTGATTTCAATTTCATCATTATTTTTAAAATTGTATATACTCCCCGATGGGGGTGTAAATGTAGATGGAACAGGGGCCTTGGAGGCTACACCCACCACCCTGAGTACACACTAAGAATTTAAAGAGGGAAGACGAAGCCTTCCCTTGCATGCATGTGCATGCAATATCAAATTTGGTGGTGGTTTTATTTAAGGTCTTCGATGGGCGATGAGACATTATGTGGTGAGTGGGGAGGAACCAAGGTAAGGTCCTTGACCTCTTGGTGAAATTCCTTTGTTCATTTTGAGTGTGTGAGAATCTTGGTGTTGTGGGTTGTAGTGGGTTTCGAAGGTTGGAAAGTAGGTCATGTTGGCCAGTGTAAATGTAGTTTGAATGCTTGGGGTTCCCTAGATGCCTGGTCTTGTTCATGGATGTTGGGAAATTACTTTCTAGAAGAGTTATTGGGGGCTTCTAGTCTCAAGTGCAGCGTGGAATCTAAGTTTATTTCTTTTCTATTCTTGGTTTCCTTATTTAGGTGTCTCATCAGGTCTAGGTATGTGTGCATAGGGAACAAATCTTTGTGTATGTATTTTCATCTTTGGTCTAGGGATTCTATCTAGAGAAATTTATTAATTTGGCATTGGGTTTTTTTTTGGGGGGGCCATTTATGGCTTACGTTGGGGTTTGTGAGTCCTGTTTGAAGTGAATTACAAGGGTCCTGAAATGTTGGGTCATTTCCATGGAAGGATGAGTGTTGGTTGCCAAATTCATTGTCTAGTTGCACACTCCTAGGTTGTGAGGTCTTCTGGTCTTGGTATTGCTTTTCTCTTGTTCAATGGTTAATGGAAAAAGGGTCTTGGTCGAGGAAGTTTCATCCCTTGTCTCAATTAGTGGGTCTTCTATAAAGTTTGGGTCATATTTCTGTAGCTTTTGTGATGAATTGGTCTACTGGTATCATGGTATTGTAGGAGGTGGGTCATATCCATTCTCTTATTTTTTGCAGGTAGAGGCATTCATAGAAGTTGCAATAAGTGTGCGTCCCCCGATTCTCGCCTATGTCGCAAAGATAGAGAATGAGGTTCAAAATGGGGGGAGGTAGCAGAGATCAGCCAAGGAAATGAGGCATGAGACTTTGTGCCCATGACTTGGCTACCACATATTTCAATTTTGTTTCACCAAATACTCAGAAGGAAATTTGTAAGCTTTAGACCTAAGCGGCAGAAAAAGACAATATTTTTTGGATTCCGAGCTTTTGGAGGACATGTCGGCTTGGGTTCCTAACCCTGGGCATACTAGGGGAAGGAGGAAGAAATAACTAAATTATATGGCTCTTTGTTGGCAAATGAATACCTTGTTGGGCCTCGTCTTGAAGGATAAGCAAGTGGAGAAGTACAATGTTTTTGCATCCCTGGAAGATATCGAGAGGTTGTTCGGGAATCGAATATTTTTCTTGGATAGGATTGACTCTTATCTGGCACATGTGGAGAGTCATATTTTTGTGCTTCAGATGGTGGGGACCTAATGGATCCTCTTGGTTCTAGTGCATGGACTTTGACAAATATTTCATCCTCGGATATTGATCATTGAGCATAAATGGTAGGTAGTGCATTATGTTGGTCTTCTAGTAGTTATTGGTCTGTTTATGTAGGGCACTTGCTATCTCTTTTGGTCTCCTTTTTGTATTCGCATAGGTCGGTCACAACGTTGTGATCTTCATGGTGGTTCTCGGATTGTTTTCTAGAGAACTTGTTATTTCTTTTGAAATCATTTTTTATGGAAATGGTTAGATGTGACAATTCAGTCTCAATTTGGTTGTCTATGTACTGGTAATAGTAATTTTTTAAGGTCTCTTATGTTGGAATTCTGGTGGGATCTTTTGTTGTTTGAAAGTTGTAGGCGCACTTATACTTGGGTAATCTATTTGTTATCTATGTATGAGATAGTTGGGTAGAAAGACAATCCAACTCTATCCTTGGCCTCAACATAACATAGTTATGGGAGTATTTTGGTCCTCTGGTCGTAAGTGGCAACAAGATGAGGAGAGGTTTTATCCTCCATGGTCACTTTCGAAATCCATGTAAATTTGTTTTCTAAGTAATATTATAGCATTAGTTCATATATATATATATATTATATATATAGAGAGAGAGAGAGAGAGAGAGAGAGAGAGAGATAAACTTCTTAAAATGGAGAAGGAAAGAGTTTAAATTAATCTTAACAAAATTAATATAATCAATTCAAGCTTGAAAATTCATTGCGTCTAGTTCAAATGGTTGAAAGGATAAATTGTTACAATCTCTATCCAAGCTCATATCCTATTTATGACATGATTAATCTTCATGATGACCTCATAAATTGAGAATTTAAAAGATTGAGAATTACAAACATTAAAAAGAAAAAGAATTATAGGAATTGCAAATATCAATTATTGAGATACCTTGTAGCTGAAAGGATAAATTATTATGATCTTTATCCAAGTTTAATATTATTTATCACATGATTATTCTTCATGATGACCTCATAAATTAATAATTTAAAAGATTGAGAATTAAAATATTAAAAGAAAATGAATTATTGGAATTGCATATATCAATTGTTGAGATACCTTATTAGACTCACTTGCAAATTTCACCAAAAATTATATAATTAGATTTTAATAATAATTTGTTGGAAAAACTAAAACTTTAAATATTCATTAAATTAAACTTTTAATTTTTAATTTCTCCCTTTGTAAATGATTAAATTTTAATATTCTCATATATATATTATAATATAATATATATATATATATATATATATATATATATATTCTTCATGTTTTTAAACATTTTTTTATTTCTCTTTTTAAATTCATTTATTATTATTATTATTATTATTATCTAATTTTAAGGTCACCACCAAGCTAGATACCAAATTAGTGTATGAGGCCCCTTTGTCTATGGGACAAGGAACCCATATCCACGCACCTATTTCACTGCTAAATCTATGAAGGCATACATACTCTACCCTCCTCTGGTTTTGAAAATGCTACCTCTTAGGAGGAAACATACATAATTTTGATACAACAAGGTTAGATGTCATTACAATAAAGTTTATCAATGTTATTTGCAGAAATTGAATTTATGTGAGAAGAATAACAATCATTCCTCACAATCACTTGATAAACTCAAGCATATTAGATAAATTTGCATTCCTTAAAAATAAAAATAAAATAACCAGCATAGATCCATCTAAGGTACGGATCTAACGTGAGCGGAAAAGGATCAAATTTCTTCACTTGCAAACTTTTTTAGAGTGCAAAATACAATGTGTTATTTTTCATTGTTTAAATTGTATTTTTGAATGCTAAATAAAGTATATATAGGAGCAACTAAATATTTTAACCATAAAACCTTAACTTTTTTGCTATACATAGATACCACATAAATTAGTTAGCATAGATCTTCAAATAGTTTCTTTAAATCTCTTGTCAAGATAATTTTGAAAAATATAAGATTTAGTTATAGCCAATATTATTTTTCTATTTAGAAAAAGTATACTTTTTATTTTTATTTTAACGGGGCAAAAACTGACGTACAAACTTACCTATCCCCTCATACTGAGTTGTAGAATGAGTCTCTGGGCTAAAAAGTAACTTAATTTAAACTTGTTATGATTTGAATATTTTTTAGCTATTTTTATTCAAAATTCAATTAATTTTTTTAAAACTTTGTTGGAATTGTAAAATTATTGATTGAAATTATATAATCTAAAATGGTAAATTTTTTTCTAAAATATTCAATATATTTATACTTTCAAAAATACAATTTCATTTTAACTAGATGACAAAAATGTAATCATAATTTTTTGAAAAAAATTCCAAATCCATATAATAATAAAGTTTCTCTATTATTTTTTAAAAATCCAATAATATAATTTTTTTTTTTTAATTTTAAAAACTAAATCATATATACATAATTTTATAAAAATTCATTGAGGAAAAAAAAATTACCAAATTACTTAGTATTAATTTTAAAACCTAAATAAACGACTTTTCAATTGTTACCCTTTTCAAACCAACTTAAAACTTTTATTTAAACACATCTTAATATTCCTGTTAAAAAAAATCCTTTAAAAAGTCTTAAAACCTTAAAATTTCATTAATATAAATTGTTTTAAATACATTTTATATTAATATAAAAAGCACCGATCTTTACACCTTGGAACCAACCTGAAACTCCTCCTTTAAACCAATCTTTGTACTTTTTCTTAAAAAAAATAAAGATCATAATATCATACGGATTCATAACTGTACAAAATTTCGCTAAAATAAAATTTCAAATACATTTTGTATTCATAACATACAAACATGGTAAGACTGTCAAACATTATCACCCAATGAGAAAACCCAAAAGTATTAGATGCATTAAGCGCCATGATAAAAGAAAATCTATTCATTACAGCGGAGATCATTCTGGTGCAATAACCCGGCATAGTAAAGACTTTGGAAACCCGTCAAGTTCCCAACTGACTCTGAGAGCTTTGGATAGTCTGCAAAGTGGAGAATCTAACCAATGTAAGAGTTTGAAGGCCCACCAAGTTCTTAACCAAGTCTGGTAATGTCTGCAGAGCAGAACACCCGCCCAAGTAAACACTTTGGAGGACCGTCAAGTTACCAACCGAGTATGGAAGCATCTGCAAAGAGGAACACCCACCCAAGTGACGACATTGGAGGCTCGTCAAGTTGCCAACCCACTCTGGGAGCGTGAAGACATCGGAGGCTCGTCAAATTGCCAACCCACTATGGGAGCGTGAAGACATTGGAGGCTCGTCAAGTTGCCAACCCACTCTAGGAGCGTGAAGATATTGGAGGCTCGTCAAGTTGCCAACCCACTCCAGAGCGAAGCACTGGCCCAAGTGAAGACGTTGGAGGCCCTTCAAATTCCCAATCCAATCTGGGAGTGCCTGCAACGTTTTCATAGCGGAGCATCCGCCAAAGTGACGATGTTGGAGACCCGTCAAATCCCCAATCGACTGTGGGAGAGTTTGCATAGCGGAAGCACCCTCCCAAGTGAAGACGTTGGAGACCTGTCAGGCTCCCAACCGAGGCCAGGAGCATCTGCAGAGCGGAGCATTCGCCCAAGTCAAGATATTGGAGGTCCATCAAATTCCCAACCGAGTCTGGGAGTGTTTGCAGCTGGGAGCACCCACCCAAATTAAAACGTTGCAAGTTTATTAGGATCCCAACTGAGTCTAGAAGCATCTGTAAAGAGAAGCACCTACCTAAGTGAAAACGTAGGAGGCCCATCAAGTTTCCAATCGAATATGGGAGCCTCTGCAGACCAGAGCATCCGCCAAAGTCAAGACATTGGAGACCCGTCAAGTTCCCAACCAAGTCAGGGAGCGTCTGCAGAGAGAAGCACCCACCTAAGTCAAGACTTTGGAGTGTTGTCAAGTTCCCAACCGAGTTTGGGAGCGTCTGGAGAGGAGAGTAGAGCACCCGTCCAAGTCAAGACTTTGGAGGCCCGTTAACTTCCCAACCGAGTTTGGGAGAGTCAAGACTTTGAAGACTCGTTAAGTTCCCTAGTGAGTTTGGGAGCACCTGCAGACTGAAGCAATACTTTAATCCAACGTGTTTTAAGGAATCTATGTGACAGAATTCATTTGGAAACATTTCAAGATGACTCTCGTACGGGACAAATTTTTGGAGGTGCTTCAGAGTCCCAATGGACATTGGAACTTTCAAAAGGGAAGCACGAATATACAATTCCTTCAATTGGACCTGCAGTGTATACTATTAAAGTGGGGTTGACTTTGTACATGTGAACTTTTTGGCATTGTGGTATGTGAAAGACCATTCTTAAGTGGAACTAATTTTTATAATTCAGAGAAAAATATGTTGGAGTTACGATTGTTGTTACACTAAAATCTGCAGGTGTTAATAAACAGAGACATCGGTAGAGTTAATGAAACACATGGGAAAGTTGAATCAATACCGCCATTAATGGGGAGTAGAACAATCTCCCCTCTCAACGTGAGCCAAGTGTGTTTCGAACTCGATGGGGAGTACAAACACATGGGAGAGTTGGATCAACACCGCCATTAATGGGGAGTAGAACAATCATGGGAGAGTTGAATCAATACCGCCATTAATGGGGAGTAGAACAATCTCCCCTCTCAACGTGAGCCAAGTGTGTTTGGAACTCGATGGGGAGTACAAACACATGGGAGAGTTGGATCAACACCGCCATTAATGGGGAGTAGAACAATCTCCCCTCTCAACGTGAGCCAAGTGTGTTTCGAACTTGATGGGGAGTACAACAATCTCCCGTCTCAACGTGAGCCAAATGTGTTTTGAACTCGAGACATTTGGCTCTGATACCACTTGTTGAAGTCACGATTGCCGTTATACTATAACCAGCAGGTGTTAGTAAACAGACACATCGCTAGAGTTAACGGATCCATAAAACACACAGGAGCGTTGGATCAACACCACCATTAACAGAGAGCACAACAAAACCAAAAAAATATGTTTCAAAGAAAAAATGGAAGATTACCTGAGATTCATGTTGACACAGTGTTTGCAAGTGGCTCACCTTCTATAATATAAAACTCGTAAAGATTTTAGTGAAAACCAGGAAGGTAAAGACGGGCAATTCTCCCAGTTGAGATATATTAATTGGTTGTGGTAACTGCCCATCCCGGAATAGGCGTTCAACAAAATAACCTTTAGCGTTAAGTCGTTGCACGCTGGTTAGGTTGAAGTTGTCAACTAGCAAAGTTGGAATTTCAAAACAGACTCACCCATTAAATTTGATGATTTTCATACTTTCCCGACTTTTTCCTAATATCAAGTAAAGATCTTGACTACTTTGCAAAATTTTAAGTGGGAAAATCACCCTATGACCAACAAATTTCCCAACAAATTCCATCCCTCTCAACCAGGGTTTCCAAAGATTGTTCAGAGACATTTCCATGAATCATGCTAATTCCACGCACTTGAATGGATCACTTGGAACTGTTAGAAACAAGATTCTCAATTTTGCAAATTTGTCAGACTTCAAAACTTCCTAGGCTTAACACAACGTTATTATTATGAAGCCACTTGAATCTACAAAATACTTACACGAGATTGCATATAAAGATTATGAAGAAGGTTGTCAGTCGGGTACGAAAGTGGAAGTTCACATCCAAGAGTTTCCTTTACGAGATCTCTGCCAAGTTTCTCTAACCTGGTCGTGCATTCTTATATATTTTTCACTGTCGACCTCGACAAGGCATCTGTTCTCTAGGTTATGGAAACCCAACCATCCTTGCCAACCGGATCTGTCCCTGATGATGGTATCCTTGTGTTCTCCCATGAAAAAACAACCAATGTCTAAGAATATATGTTTTTCCTTGGGCGTCATAAGAATATATTAATGATGTACGTAAGCATCAATCAATTTCGATAGCGTTGATAGTTGTTGATATTTCAATTTCCGTCGTGGTTGAATTAAAAAGACGCACAACTATCATCAACAAATATTATTTTACATTCACATTGGATTTGAATACCCATGATACCTAGCTTCACATCCTTAAACGCCATAATCATCAAAATGCTGAAAATAGGTTTTGAGTAACGGCAAAATTTTTGAGTCTGTTTCAGCTTTGAATTTCTCAGACATTTACACAAAAATTACTCCAGCCATCATAGCTCTTCTTAAGATGGTTCGTTGCACCCATAAGGCAGGTCTTTGGGACCTTTGGAACATTGATTTAGTTTGTGATGACTCACAACCCAACAACTAAAAAAAGGGGAAAAAAACTTAAGATGTAAGCACCCAATCATAAACCTCAAATTTGTCACTCAACAGTATATTAAATTCACTAATTCAACTTGAAGTTTAAGCATTCTAGGAGTGAAATGTATTAATGATGTGTTTGTCACTTAAATAATAACATTTAAAATCATGTCGTAGGTGTTGAATCAAAAATCCAATAATTAGATAATTATGTCATAGTGCTCAGACGTGGCAAGTTGAGATTTGTGACTTTAACCAGCATGTTCAGGGATGTTAGAATCAGAGGGAAAAAACATAATTACTCACTCATAAACATTACTCAAGCACAAGCACAAATATCAGAAGAGATAAAACAAATAACTAACTGGAGAACTAAAATCACACTTGTATTACACAACAAGCCTTGACCCTTGGCTTGCAATCCTTGGGCAGAAAAATACAAAGTTATAGAACAAGAAGAAGCATATAGAATTAATGGCAAGTTGTTAGGTTCGGCATGGGTGTGGCAATGCAGCGAATTGTTGGAGAGAGGTTGCCGACCACAGATTTTTAAGGAGTGGTTTTCGATGGTGAATTATGCCTTCACATTTAACATTCTCCCACTTGAAGTCGAGTGAAAAATCCTGAATCAAGTCACACCAATTCCTACCATGCCTTTACATAAATCATGTTTATTTCTTGGTAGAATTTTAATGAGCATATTAGCAGGATTCCTATTTGTATGGATTTTTTCCAAGGATAAATTTCCTTCCAATGGTACCTTAAGTCAATGTGCTTGGTTTTTGAGTGAAGTGTTGGGTTTTTCCCCTAGTTAATGGCACTTTGACTATCACAATATAAAACATACTTGTCCTTTTTTATTCTTATCTCTCCTAGCAATTGTTGCATAAAATTTGTGTAGGTTAACTCGATAATGCAATATAAATCAAAGCAGAATACTATAACCTACTTCTACTATCAATTTGCGAAAGCTTAAAGATCGAGTTGAACGATATAATCAAAAGAAGAAGAATCAATAGCACAATACACATGAAAATATTTTGGGGAAAGCCTCAGCTAAAAACCCTACACTATTGTATTATCATACATGGTGGAAATACATAGGAATTATACAAAGTCTTAGCTCTCATAGCTACCCAGCTCTCAGTACAATCCTCACAGATGCTCACAGGCAATCATGGCTTCTCTCTAGCCTTCCTCTCTACCCTCCAAGCTCCTATCTCCTTGCGTTGTTTTTTGTGGATGATTTTTCTATTACCAAGTGGATGATCAAGCCTTCAAAACTGTGCAATCCTCAAGGATAAATTCTTGACTGCATGCATGTGTTTCCTCCGTGAGAAAACACATGCAACTGATAGTACATTGTCCTTGAACATTAATCTCAACTGGGTCTTTCTTAGAATAGATATGCATGAGTTTCTGATGAGGGAATCTTTAGTTATATGGAGTAGCACTAGTTGAGTGCATTAATGCATCGACTGATTGTTAACTCACTATTAGTTCCTCAAACAGTTTGGAACTAATTTAACTAGACTTAACTCAGTAAACTAAGTTAACTAATTACAATCTAAATATAACTCAATATTATCTCCTTAATTTAAGGGATAACTCTTGCATGACTTCAAAAAGACTTCTAACTTGAATTTGTCCAACTAATTGATTTAAAATAAATTATTTAACTATTTCCAAGTAGCTGTTAGACTAAATTTGATTTTAATTCACAATTTAATTCAAGGAAAAATTAAATTGGAATATTCTTGTTGCCATATTTCAACACTCCCTCTCAATAAGAAATAGATTATCTGCCACCTCGATCCTCTCTCTATGGAACTCGAATTTACACTTTGACAATGCCTTTGTCAAAATGTCAGCATATTGCTCCTTTGTCGAAATATACTGCAGCAACATGATCCTCCTCACTACACAGTCTCTAGATGATGATACCGAATGTCGATGTGCTTGGACCTATCATGAAATACTGGATTCTCAGAGAGTTTGATATAACTCTGATTATCACAATAGATTACAGTTGGATCCATCCTCTGATCAAACAAACCAACTAGAATTTTCCACATCCAGATGGTCTCACATGTTGCCTGACTTGCAGCCATGTATTCT
>APFE030574106.1:86071-115124 GCA_000404065.3 Pinus taeda | reverse complement strand
TCATCATAGTCAATCCCCTCGACCTGTGAAAAGCCACAAGCAACAAATCTTGCCTTATGCTTCTCCACACTACCATCAGTAGCTTGCTTTACTTTCTAAAGCCAATGGGAACTCACAACTAACTTGTCCTCCGGACTCGAAACCATGTCCCAAACACTATTACGAACTATGGAGTCATACTACACCATAGCATCAACCGAAATCGACTATTGCATTACTTCCTCAAAGGAAGATGGCTCAGTCTCAACAAATTCCCCAGCAAGGGCCATGTATCCAGTGTACCTCTCAGGTGACCTCCTCTATCTGCGCTGAGAAGATGGTGCTCCCACATTCTCTCTCGCATCCTCCAACAATCTTTCAGCTTCTCTTGTGCGCATTCGTCCATCTCCAGAAGACTCTTCTTGAGTGGATGTCTCTACTCTTGGAAGCTCTACATGTGGCTGCTCCGCATCAGTTTGAGGCTCCTCCTCCTTAGGAACCAACAGTTCTATTGTACCTCTGAGATAGTAGTAGGTTAGCTACCAATGTCAAAGCATCTAAAATAATTGTTTTGGGGATTTTGGTTTTAGTTTTGGAAGACCAATTAATGAAGACAAATGTAGAATTGAAATGCTTAATCCTTGAATAATATTAATATTTCAGCAAAGGGCTACTATAAAGCTTTACACAGGGATATAGATCAAAATAGTGGTGAGAAGAAGACAAAAAATAATATGATTATCATAGTTTCTAGACTGTAAAACTGAACAATCATAAGTGTGAAAACCTTCTAAACTACATTACAAAGATTCAAGGCAATATACTTAAGCTTACATAAGATGCTAATGATTTATTGATTAGAGGGGATTATCTAAACAGACAGTTCATTAATCCATTCTCTTAATAGATGATCACTTCAGGAGCTTATAGGAATTAATTGAGACACAATTATTCCTATCTAGATATCTCTATAAGTCATAAGCGTATGAAGAAAGACACAATGATTGATAACTGGAAAAACTTACTGGAAAACACAAACTATGTAAAACCAAATTCAGAATCATCTGCTTTGTATTAAGGTTCTAGAAAGACTGAGTACATCAAGTGTCTACAAAAGCTTCCTTCACAGGTGCAACCAGGTTCAAAGTAGAATGAACAATCACAACTTAACAAGCAATGAATAATGACTCTTGAACTTCAAACCCATAACATCTTGAGAAGAGAGTTACTTATACAATAATGAAACTAAAGAAATATCCTAAAATTGATTAAAATCTATTCTAGGAAAGGAAAGATCTTCATACAAGAAGATAGGGACATCTATTGAACTGCTTGTTGCTGTCCCTTTTATTCAGGTTGTGTTGGCCTTGTTGCCTGATATTTTGACCCTTTAAGCTGCTTGACTATTTATATCATTTACACTGGTTGATTCCTTCATTTGATCTTTCATCTGATACTCTTTAAACTCTGTGAATATCGTTTGACCGTGTTGAGTAACCTTTACTGTGTTTCTTTTTACCTTTACTATGCATTTCATGTTTTTACTGTGTTTTTCAATAGTAAATCCTTTTAGATTTTATGTCACATGGTAAATTAATTTGATGTGATCTTCATATTTGTCTTCTGATTGTATGCAGACTTTTTCTTTGTAAGCCTAGAACAAGAGTTTTTACCTACAAAACACAAAAATTGTTAAGAAAACAGAGGTGACAGAGAAGGTTGTCAATGGCTTTATTGAGCTTGAAAGGATTTTGGAAGAAGTCCAAAGTGTATCAGAAGGTAAAACAATGGCTTTATTAATAATAGAGGTTTATGGAGGGTTTACTGTGAAAACAGGTGAAACAAAGGAAAAATGGTGATTTTTGCATTTAAACGGAAAAACATTTTTCTTTTTAAAAAATGGGGCAAAGTGAACAGTGGTCATTTTGTCATTATGCAGGAGGTGGTTTTGGTTTTCATCACACTGCTTTATGAGGCGTGGGTGGTTTTTGGAGGGGTCACTTGAAATAATCTGAGCCTGACATGTAGTAAAGGGAGGTCAATGGAATACCGCTTTTCGGGCGGGTAATGCTCAGACAGAGAGCCAACCTGAAATCACTAAGGATCGTTGAATTCGAATGTATTGGATTGGATGGTGGAGGAGTGAAAGAATAACATGGAGGGGCCCAATGATTAATTATGGCGGTTATGGGGTTTATTATGGATTAAAACTGAGATTAACGAGGTTTTATGGTTAAACAAAGGTTTAGGTTGATTCTTTTCTTAAATCATAAAAAACATTTTAACAAAGGAATCCTTTACAAAACACAGTTATGGCGGACTTGAAATAATATAAATTCGAGTGGATAAATGATATCCGGTCTGGGTTCATATTGCATATCGCAATCACAGTTTAGTGGAGGAAAGCCCATTGCAAAGGAATGTGATAGGGGCCGGGCGTGACGTCGAAATAAAGCATGGTTAATACTGTAATTAGGTCTGGGTTTGCATCGCATATCAGAGATCACAATGGCAGAGTGTATATGCTTTAGTTGGGACTTGTGATGGGGGAAAATGTGAAATGGTAATGAATTATAATATATGTTGTGTCGGGTCCAGGTTCATCGCAATCAGAGATCGCAATGGTGGAGGATTATTGCTTTAGTCGGGACTTGCGATGAGGGTCAGATGTGATATGGCAATGGATTGTGATATATATTGTGTCAGGTTCAGGCCCATCACGCATCGCATATCGCAATGTGGGGAGAGTGTATGCACGTTGAAAGGCTTGTGATCCGT
Source organism: Pinus taeda (assembly GCA_000404065.3). Classification (NCBI taxonomy): domain Eukaryota; kingdom Viridiplantae; phylum Streptophyta; class Pinopsida; order Pinales; family Pinaceae; genus Pinus; species Pinus taeda. The sequence continues at coordinate 112,367 of APFE030574106.1, read as the reverse complement.
CGATGCAATGTTTTATTATATATATAGTTTTAATAATAAAACTAATGGTTTCGGGGTATTTTAATAAAGGAAGTTAATATATATGGGAAATGGAACTTTTAGGGGTTTAATACATTAAGTTATTGTTAATATGAAATATGAACGGAAAAGGAAAATAGACTAAATAAACTAATTTTTATGATTTATTTGCTTCTCACATATATACATTAATACTTAGGCTAAACAATTTTTTGTGGGTTTTTGGGTAGAAGGGGATTTAGCATGGGGTTTTCACTTTTTTAGGAAAAAAGGATTTTAACCTTAGGAAAAGGGGGTTTTATGGAAAATTAATGAATATGAAGTGTATGAAGGTGGAAGGGGGAATTAGTAAACATAGGGATGAATGGGGATGAGGAAAGTTAATTAATTGATCTTGTAGACCTTCATTTTATTTGTGTAATTGCCTCATGGACATAGAAACATATGGTAAAACATAATAAATGTACATTTTGTCCAATGAATTATCATACTTCTGTAACCTTTCTTCTACTTACCTTTTACTTATCCTATTATTTTTTCTTCACTTAATGGGTGCATCTAAGCTAGCAAACCCTTTTCCTTTCTTTTTATTTTACAAAAGCAAACTATCTAATTCTAACCTTATAACATCCAAGGGCTCAGATTAAACTGATGAGCACCTTCTTATTCTCTACCTAACTACTGATCTTCCAAGATTAAATATTTTGGCCAGATCTTTATTCTCTAACTATAACATCAAATTTAAAGCATGAAACAATCAAGATTAAACTATTTGACTGTCATCGGTTATGGCATTTAAAACAAGCTGCACACAACCATTATTTTGCAGAAACAATAGTAGTGGCATTTAGATTTGTTCACTTTCAAATTTTATTTGTTTTATTTTCTTTCTAACTTAAATTTTTTCTTTTGTCTTGATTTTTGAGGACATATAACCTAACATTTTATTTAATATGGGCATAATCATGAAGATATTTTCAAAACATTTTATTCAATTTTGTTATGTCCATACCCTAACTTAACATTTTTTCAAAATATCATTTTTTATTTTTTGACTATTTTATTCTATCTTATCAAAACCAAAAAATGATACAACAAGTTCCTCCACCCCTGTAGTTGGAGCTCCCTCTCAAGGGAAATTCGCATGGCCTTCTACTCATCAAACTTGACCGCTGCCCTTCGACTGGTAGGCAACCACACCCAATAATTGTGAGATATATCAATGTACCCCACAAATATCCCCAACTCTGCTGTCGGCTCAAGCTTCTTCCATGCATCCTTTGTCACATGGAAATATATCGATGAGCTAAAGATCCTAAAGTGACCCACGTCTGGTCTCTTACGGGAGAAAGCTTCCTCTGGTATCTTCATCCCAAGTATGCGATGTGAGCTTCTATTTTGCAAATAGACCACTGTGTTGCATGCCTTAGCCCAAAAGCGAAGTGGTAGGCCTCGATCATGCAACATTGTCTGTGCTTCCCCTACAATAGTTATGTTGTTCCTATCGGCCACCCCATTCTGCTATGGGTTATGAGGTGCTGTCAACTCTCGTTTAATTCATTCTGCGGCACAAAATTCCTTAAACTCTTGAGAGACATATTCTCCACCGTTGTCACTTCTTAAGGCCTTGATCTTCTTCCCTGACTCTTTCTCAACCAAAGCTTTGAACTCACAAAACTTTGTGAAGGTTTGGTCCTTCTTCTGCATGAAATAAATCCAGGATTTATGAGAATAGTCATCAATAAAAATCACATAATACCTTTGTTTCGTTGTGGACACCATCAAGAATGGTCCACACAAATCAGTATGAACTCACTCTAAGATAGCCCTGCTTGACTGTCTCGATCATGAAAGGAAGACTTGGTGTACTTTCCCAAGGTACAATCTTTGCATGTGTTAACTTGCTCAAGTTTACCTTTGGGAAGTCCTGTAGATATCTGTTGCATTCTCTTGAAAGCCCCATGATGCAAATGCCTCAACCACCTATGCCACAACTCGCCAATGTCTTGGCTTTGCACCAATTTTGCTTTTGTACTCAATGTTACACAATCATCTAACTTTAGTTTATAGAGATTGTTAAACCGAATCCCTATCCTCTTGGTTTGACCGATGTCTATGTGTCTTAGGAACGCATTTCCTTTACTGAAGACAACATCGTAGCCTTTGTCCTCCAACATCACAACTGATACCAAGTTCTTCTTCAATCTAGGCACATACATCACATCTGTCAAGGTGAAAGGAGCTCCATGCTCCCTTTGGAAAGCAACCGTGCCCACTCCTGAAACACTATACCTTCCATCGTCACCCATCTCTATGTGCATATTGAGGTCTTTCTCCTCCAAGGTACTGAATAAATGTTTATCATCGATCATGTGGAATGAGGCTCCATTGTCAAGATACCAAACACAACCATCATCAATTGAAACCATGCATATGATGAGGGTAAAGTCCATTTCGAATTGAGAGGCCAATGCCTCACCTTCCGATCCTTCCGAGGATCCCTTCTTGGACTTATTCGATGGGAAATTAGTCACATAATGTCCCATCTTGTGACAATTAAAGCATCTTTCTTTAAACATGTCACTTTTCTTCCCTCCATGATAATAATTCGATTTAAAATGGAAAGCCTTCCCTTCCCTTTCCTTACCTTACTCGTTAAGGCCATATTTTCTGCATCATCATTCTTGGATGAAAAACCATCTCATGTGCTCCTTCTGATCTCCTCCTGCATAAGATCTGACCATAGTCGTTCCCAATCCGGCAATTTCTCCCTTCCATTCACAGAGTCCTGGTAACTATTCCAACTCTTTGGAAGGCCAAGGAGAGTGAGGCTTACCATATCATCATTAGCAGTAGTTATTCCCACATTGCCAAGCTCATCTCTATAGGTGGTGAGCTTTTTCAAATATGTGGAAATAGTATCGCCCTTCTCCATCTTGATTCTTCGAAGCTTATCCTTAAGTGCTAATTTCCTCTGGTCACTATTGTTTTGGTATAGGTCCTTCAATGTCTTCCACATTGAAAATGGAGTATCCTTCCCATGGATACTCGAAACAATATGGTCTCGATCTCCCTCAAGGATGATCTGTCTCGCCTTCGCCACACACTTCTTCCACTCAGCCAACTCTTATGCATTAGTTGAAGCTGGCTTTGGGATTTCTTGATCAATGAATTCCTTCAATCCATTACCTTCTAATACAATCTTCATTCTATTTTTCCATGCTATGTAATTCAAGCTACCTTCCAAAGCATACTCAAGTCTCAAGCCATAGAATGCCATTGGCCAACCTTGAAGTATGTTATGAATTCAATTTGCACCTGCAACCCCAAACTTCAAACTTTGAATTTTCTTCTCAGTATATTGTTCACAGCTCTGATACCATGTATAAAATCTTTATATGTTAACCCGATAATTCAATATAAATCAAAGCAAAATATTATAACCTACTTCTACTATCAATTTGTGGAAGCTTAAAGATCAAGTTGAACAATATAACCAGAAGAAGAAGAATCAATGGCACAATACACATGAAAATACTTTAGGGAAAGCCTCATCTAAAAACCCCACACTATTATATATCATACATGGTGGAAATACATAGGAATTATACAAAGCCTTAACTCTCACAGCGAACCAGCTCTCAGTACAATCCTCACAGATGCTCACAGGTAATCTTGGCTTCTCTCTAGCCTTCCTCTCTGCCCTCCAAGCTCCTATTTCCTTGTGTTGTTCCTTGTGGATGATTTTTCTATTACTAAGTGGATGATCAAGCCTTCAAAATTGTGCAATCCTCAAGGATAAATCCTTGAATGCATGCATGAGTTTTCTCCATGAGAAAACACATGCAATTGATAGTACACTATTTTTTAACATAAATGTCAACTGGGTCTTTTTCAGATAGACATGCATGAGTTTCTGATGAGGGAATCTTCACTTAATTGGAGTAGCACTAGTTGAGTGCATTCATGTATCAACTGACTGTTAATTCACTATTAGTTCCTCAAACAGTTTGGAACTAATTTAACTAGACTTAACATAGTAAACTAAGTTAACTAATTACAACTCAAATATAACTCAATCTTATCTCCTTAATTTAAGGGATAACCCTTGCATGTCTTCAGAAAGACTTCTAACTTGAATTTCTCTAACTAATTAATTTAAAGTAAATTAATTAATTAATTCCAAGTAGTTGTTAAGACTAAATTTGATTTTAATTCACAATTTAATTCAAGGACAAATTAAATTAGAATATTCTTGTTGCCATATTTCAACAATGTTTATTTCTTGGTGGAATTTTAGTGAGCATATCAGCAAGGTTCCAATTTGTATGGATCTTTTCCAAGGATAAATTTCCTTCCAATGGTACCTTAAGTCAATGTGCTTGGTTTTTGAGTGAAAAGTTGGGTTTTTCACCAAGTGAATGGAACTCTAACTATCACAATGTAACATATACTTGTCCTGCTTTATTCCTATCTCTCCTAGCAATCGTTGCATCCACAACATCTCTTTACAAGATTTTGTTGCAGTAATGTACTATGCCTCTGTTGTAGAGAGAGCTACTATTATTTGTAGCATTGACACCCAAGATACTTTTGCACCTACAAATGTATACAAATAACCTATAGTGGACTTTCTGGTGTTGATATCTCTAGCCATATCTTCATCTGTAAATCCTTCAAGAATAGTCTCATTATGACCAAAACATAAGCAATAATGACTAGTACCCTTGATATATCTCATAATCCATTTTACTTCTTGCCAATGTTGTTTGCTTAGTTTGGAAAGGAACATGCTTACTATTCCCACTGAATATGCAATGTCTGGTCATGTGCATAACATGGTATACATCAAGCTGCCAACTACTCAAGCATAAGGAATCATGCTCATCTCTCCTTCTCCTTGTCATCACTAGGACATAATTCAATACTCAGCATGAAGTGGGTTGCAAGGGGTGTACAAACTGGCTTGGCATCCTTCATATTAGACCTGTCAAGCACCTTTTTGATATATTTTTCTTGTGATAGACACAACCTTTTGTTTTTCCTATCATGCATAATACTCATGTCCAATATCTGTTATGTTGGTCCCAAATCCTTCATTGTAAATTTGTTGCCAAAATCTTTCTTCATCCTATTGATCTTATTCTTATCATGCCCAAAAATCAACATGTCATCCACATATAACAATAATATGATATATTTTCCTTGATCATACCTCTTGATATAGACACAATGGTCAGTGTCCAACGTGTGAAAACCATGTTCCAACATGAATAAAACAAATTTCTTGTACCATTTTCGAGGTGCCTATTTCAACCCATAGAGACTCTTCTTCAACCTGCAAACAAGGTCTTCTTTGCCTTTTTCTATGAAGTCTTCTGGTTGCTCCATATAAATTTCTTCCTCCAATTCACCATGAAGGTTAGCATTTTTTACATCTAACTATTCACATTCTAAGTCTAAAACAATGACAAGACCAAGAATGACTCTAATTGATGACATTTTAACAATAGGTGAGAAAATCTCAGTGAAGTCAATAACTTCTTTTTGGGCAAATACTTTCACCACCAACTTTGCTTTATACCTCTCCTTCATTTCATCACCTTCATGCTTAATCATGTAAACCCATTTTTTTTTAGAGCCTTTCTTCCTTTTTGGAGATTTACGAACTTCCAAGTTTTATTTTCCAGCAAAGAGTTCATTTGTTCCTCCATCGCTTTCTTCCATTCTCTATTGTGCTCAACTTTACAAGTTTCTTGAAAGCAATTAGGCTCACCTTCATCAGTCAATAAAATATAGCTTGAAGGAGGATATCCTTATGAAGGCTTATGAGGCCTAGAAGATCTATGAACCAACTGTGGTGGTGCATTATCAGGTTGATTCTCCTGTAAATGTTCCTACAACATTCCTTCTTCTTGGTGTTGTTCATTTTCCACTTTATGTTCTTCCTGCTCCTAAATTTGTTGTCCATTATCTTGCATTGGTGGGATGTCTTCATGCTACTCTTCAAACTTGTCAATAACTTTCTTGACCTCCAACTCACCTATAGTTCTCTTAAACATTTATGACTCATTAAATATAACATCCATGCTTCTAGTAATTTTATGTTTGACTGGATCCCATAGATGATAACCAAATTCTTCATCCGCATATCCCATAAAAATGCATTTCATAGATTTATCATCTAGATTAGTTCTATTTTCTTTGTTAATATGTACAAATTCTTCACATCCAAATATTTTCAAGTGAGAATAATTCAACTTCTTATCAGTGCAACCTTCTTCGAGGATACCGCCATCCAACGCTATAGTTGGAGATCTATTTATAATGTAGCAAGAAGTTATAACTGCTTTAGCCCAAAAATTATTCTCCAAACCAAAATTGGACAACATGCTTCACACATTTTCCATAATGGTGTGATTGACCCTTTCTGTGACACCATTATGTTGAGGAGTACCAGGCACAATCTTCTCATGCTTAATGCTAAAACTGTTACAATATTCCTTCGATGCATTTGAGCAATATTCTCCACCATTATCTATTCTCAAACACTTTAGCAATTTGTTAGTCTCTCTTTCAACAAAAACATGGATTTTTTGAAATATTCCAAACACTTCACTTTTACTTTTCATAGGATATGTCCAAACCTTCCTAGATGCATCATCTATAAATGTTACAAAATACGATGCTCCTCCTAATGATTGATGTTAACAGGCCCAAACACATTTGAGTGTATCAATTCTAACACATTTTTCTTTTTGTCATGGCCACCTCTATGAAATGAAATTATTCTTTATCTACCATATATACACTGCTCACAAATATCAAGATTATGGGATTTCAAACCTAGAAACAAAATTTTACCAACAAGGATTTTTAAGCCCTTCTTGTTCATGTGACCCAAGCGCTTATGCCACAGATCTACTGAATTTCCTTCTTTTGTGACATCATCCAAATATGATTTTCCTATTAGTTCCTTCAATTTGTATAATGTTCCTGTCTTAGGTCCTTTGGCCATGACCAATGCTCCTTTGCTAATTTTCCAGCCTCCTTTTCCAAAGCTTATGGAATAGCCTTCATCATCCAGTTGTCCCATAGAGATCAAACTCATGTGCATTTCTGGTACATGCTTGACATGTTTCAATAGTATATCTTGTCCATCCTTCATCTTGATCTGGACATTTCCCACTCCAACAATACTGCAAAAATATTATTCCCTAAGTGCACTCTACCATAATCACCAGGATTATATGCTTTAGAGTCAAGGATCCAATAAAATCTATTGCTAGATGTATATACACATGCATCCTCTACTGAAACAGTAAAAACACATCACCATATGTGGCTACAATAGTAGTCTCACCTTCATTTATGATAGTTGACTTGTGATTTGTACTGGCCAGTCTCTATTCCTTTTGTCTTTCTTCTAGAATAGAAATTATTTCTTCATGTGCCTAGGTTTGCCACAGTGAAAGCAGATGATCCTGCTCCTCCTTGATTTTGCTCAGCTTCTCGATCTTGATCGCCCTTGTCAACCTGGATCAATTCTCCTACCACAATCAACTAGAGCTAGAGCTTCTCCTCCCTGGTTTTTCGAAATTGACTTGTGTCACAACTCCTCTTTCATTAAACTTTTGTTTACATCATAAAACTTTAGGGTCCCTATAGTTGATGAAGTGCTCATAGCTACAATTAAATTTTCTTAGCTGTTTGGCATATAACATATTAACAAAATGGCTCTAATTTCATCATCTAGAATGATTTTAGCAGAGTCAAACTGATTAGTAATAATATCAAACGCATTCAAGTGCTTAGAAATTGAAACACCCTCCTTCATCTTGATATTATAAAGCTTCTTCATCAAGAACACTTTGTTTGATGTGGTGTTCTTCTCATATAGATCATGGAGCTTCTTCCATAATCCTTCTGTCGTATTTTCTCTGGGCACATTGAAATACACATTCTTTACTAGATATTGGTGGATTGTTGCAATCGCCTTTCTATCTAACTTATTCCATTTTTCATCCATCATCAATGAGGGTTTCTTCGTTGTTCCCTCAATAGACAAATATTGATCCTTCAAAATTAGTATATCCTCCATCTATGATTTCCATAGGGAAAAATTAGCTCCACTCAACTTCTCCATACCTGTAACTATTGTCTCCTTTCTTAATAAAATTAATGCTATAAGAAAAAGCAAACTCCTATTACAAAATAAGATTTCACAAAAAAGCCTTTAATTATTGCACCTTTTATAGCCAAATCCTCTCCTTAAAAAATTATCTAACAAATGAGATCTTTCCCTTTTCCTTTCTAAAATATCCAAACTTAACAAATTAATTAAAAAAGAGGGAACTTTAACGTATTTCATGTCAAATATAAAACATATATTATACTATATATACATATTACATGTACATGTACATGTACATATATATATATATATATATATGTTTCATCATAAAATACACTCATAAAATACACTTCAACGATTAAGATAAAACCACTCCAACTAAAACGGCTTACTGTTTGTTTCCAATTTTTACTCAGTGCTAGATATATAGGATGATCCCGCAGTGCTCTTAAATCTTGAGGATTTACTTGGCCTATTGCCATCTGGAACCATTTTTTAAGATCTGGAGGACGATACTTTAGTTGTCGGATTCTCTCCAAATTCCTATAAGGCCCAAGTTCAGTTTGATTAATGTAAAGGACCGGGTAATAGAGAAAAGCATATAGTGTACCATTCACCAAATAAGGGAGTTCATTTACATATAGAACCATACTTCTTTGGTAGTTGCACTTATTTGGACTGAGATTAGGGTTGCGAAAACCTACTCTGATACCAGTTGTTAGAACCAGAGGGAAACAACATAATTAATCACTCATAGACATTACTCAATCATAGACAATAAAAGAGATAAAACACATAATTGGAGAACAAAAATCACACTTGTATTACACAACATGGCTTGGCCCTTGGCTTGCAATCCTTCGGTAGAAAAATACAAATTTATAGAACAAGAAGAATCATCTAGAATTAATGGAAAGTTGTTAGGTTCGATGAGGGTATGGTGGTGATGAAGGATTGTCAAAGAGTGGTTGTCGACGGCGGATTGTCGGAGAGTGTTTGCTGACGGTGAATTACAACTTCACATTTAACAAGGAAAACCTCACATTTTGTAACGAGAGCTAAGCTGTAAAGTTACTAATCTTAAGTCTGAGAGTTGGTTCACCTACCTCAAGATGCCCCATGCCTCCTCCTCACTATACAGTCAGTAAAGACTTTGAGAAAAAAATGGTGCAAGTGTATACTCTTTTTTATTTTATTTTTAATTTCTGACCACAACTTTGAATCTCAAAGTGTACATGAGATGCCAATAAATTTTTCCATTATGCTTTAACCCATAAAGAAATATTTTTTATAACATTAAATGACTATACTTTCAATAAATTAAATTTACTATATTAGTTCTATAAGTCACAATGATTTGGTCCTTCTCTGTTGGTGCCCACTACCCATAATCATTTTCCTACTTTGACTTTCACCTATTGTCGACGATCACACCTTTCCCCCACAACTTTCTCAAAAGAAACTTTTTTGAGTGTGAGCTTCCTGTCTCTATGCACGGTAGATGGCATGATATGGAAGGGTTATGGCGTCATTAATAAAGGAAAGGGCATACTGCAAATCATATTAATCATACAAATGCTTAGACATACTCCTATTCAAGATCCACTTTCTCAAATGGTAAATCCATTTTGCTCAACTATCTGTGTTTTCAATGAACTCATTTTTTATACTAATTTTTAAAGTATGATAAATCATTCTTTCATTCTTTAAACTCCAGATGCTTAAGTTTGTTCCTGAATGAAAAAGAATGAGAAAAAATGTGGAGCAGAGATTGCTCTTTTCAATACTCAAAATGGTTAAATAGATTACATTGTAAACATCAATAATAAATGACTAAAGTAAAACTAAACTATCTATGACATCTAGCAGACAAAAAAATCAAATGAGATGACACCTAACCGATAGTGAAATTAATTTCTCAACATCCCCTCCTAACCTCAACTGTTACATTTAGAGACTTACAATGCCTAATTGTTCTCTTTGAAATTCAAATACATTCTTGCCCAATGGCTTTGTGAAAATATCTGCTAGTTGATCTTTGGAACCACAAAAAGAAAGTACTATGTCCCTATCATTGACAAGCTCACAGATGAAATGAAAATGGGTGTCAATGTGCTTGCTCCTTTTTTGGAAACGTGATTTTTTCTAAAGAAATTGTTGAACTGTTATCACAGTAGATTGGAGTTGGCTCCTTCTGAATATTTGAAATATCTTTCAACAATCTTCTCAACGACCCAACTTGACAAGTTGTTGAATTTTTTGCTACATATTTTGCCTTTGCGGAAGATATTGAAATGATTGACTCTTTCTTGGATGCCCATGAAATCAGATTGGTTCCATGATGAAAAACATACCTTGGAGTGCTTTTGTGATTATCTAAACTCCCTGAACAATCGTTCTTTGTATACCCTTAAAGTGAACAATTTTCAGAATCTGTATAGAACAAACCATAGTCTATGGTCCCTACAATATACCTTAAAATCCTTTTTGCAAAGTTCCAATGAGTGATCTTAGATGACTGCATAAATGTCAAGTCTAGTTGCAGTTAGATACAACAAACTACGAACTAGACTTTTATACAATGTGGAATCAGTTGGTGGTGCTACATCTTCTTTTCTCAGTTTTGTGCCTTGAGCAATTGGTGTCTCTGCAAGTTTGCAATTGGTCATTCTAAACTTTTGGATGATATCAATCGCATATTTTTGTTGACCAACAAAAATGCCATTAACATATTGGTGAATTTTCAATGCCTAAGAAGTATTTCATGACTCCAAGATCTGTTGTATCAAACTCTGTTGCATTGTTGCCTTGAAATCTTCTAGCTTCATGTTTCATGTATAAAGAAGATCATCTACATAAAGGCATACAATAATAATTTTACCTTCTTGCATTTTGGTATGCAAAGTTGGCTCATGATTGCTTCTACAAAAACCACTTTTGATGAGATAGGTGTCAATGCGATTGTACCAAACTCTTGGAGCTTGTTTCAAACAATACAAAGCTTTCTTCAATTTGTATACGTTATGCTCCCATCATAAAACTTCAAACCCAAGAGGCTTCTCTATATAAACTTCTTCCTGCAATATACCATTTAGAAAGGCAAATTTTACATTAAGTTGACAGAATTTCCATTTGTGTTGAGTTGTGTGGAAAGAATGGTTCTGACAGTGTCTAACCTTGCTACTAGAGCAAAGGTTTCACCATAATCGACACCAAACTATTGTGAGAACCCTTTTGGCAACCAACCTTGCCTTATTTTTCTCAATCTCTATTTTTTCATTCAGCGTGGTCTTATATACCCATTTTACACGAATTCTAGTTTAGTCTTTTGGGAGATCAGCGAATTCCCAAGTCTAACTCTTCTCTATGGCAATAATTTCTTGGTTCATTGCATTTACCCAATGCTTTTATTTAACTTCTTCTTCGAAATGAGTTGGTTGAGATGAAAGAAATGCAAACATATTCTGCGGGGCAAAGTCATGCTCATGCTCATATATTTCTCTTTTGCTTCTTATTTTTTGATTGCCTTCTGCAGATTTTGAATCACTAATGGATTCACTACTTGAAGATCTACCATTTTCAGAATGGTATGGCTCTTCTTCAACCTGCAATCTTGGTGGTTGTGGTGGATAAAAACACTGATTTGAAGCTTCATCAACTTGATCAAACCAAAATTTATTTTCAAATTTTTTTACATCTCTGCTTAAAACAAACTTCCTGGTAACTGGATTATAAAGTATGTAGTCCTTTGACTTCTCACTATAACCTACGAAAATACATCTTTCACTCCTATCATCAAGTTTCTTTCTTAGCTGCTCAGGAACATGTGAAAATGCTACTGATCCAAAAATTCTAAAGTGAGATACATTTACCTTTTTACCATCCCATGCTTCTTGAGGTACTGTATCTTGGAGACTGGTTGTTGGAGATATGTTGAGAACATACACTACTGTCGAAACTGCTTCAACCCAATAGTTATTTGAAAACTTCTTCTCATGAAGCATACATCTAAGCATATTCATGATTGACTGATTTTTCCTTTCTGCTACTCCATTATGTTGTGGAGTATATCTTGTTGTATTTTGCATTATGATTCCTTGTTGTTGACAAAATGCTTTGAAGCCATTGGAGTTGTACTCACCTCCTTTGCCAGATCTGAGTACTTTCAAATGATTTCCACTCTGATTTTCTACTTCTACTTTGAATTCTTTGAATCTTGAGAATGTATCTAATTTATTTCTTAGAAAATACACCCATGTTTTCTTGCTATAATCATCAATGAATGTCAGAAAATAAAGACTACCACCAATGGACTATGTCTGCATTGGACCACATAAATCTGTATGAATAAGCTCTAGAGGCTCTTTTTCTCTAGAGGAAGATGTGGGAAAGCTATATCTTTTATGCTTGGACGTAACACAAATTTCACAATTATTGTCTTTTTCATTCATAGTAGGGAGACCAATGACGATTGACTATTTCTGAAGTTGACTGAGAGCCTTGAATGGGACATGGCCATATCTAGAATGCATAGCTGAGATTTTTCTATTCTTGACACATTGTTGACTAAAGACTGTGAGATATTTCAACTTCTAAGAATCAAAGGAAATATCCTATTCTTGGTTTTTTCAACCTTTGCTATCAGTGTTCTATTAGGAGGTTTGTCATAGATATAACATCTTGTTTCCTTGAAACATTACATCATAACCATGTTCCATCAGTTGTCCTACACTAATGAGTTTATGCTTCAGATTTGGAACATAATAAACATTAGGAATGTATTTCTATTGATTTTGTTTTGTAAGAATAAGGACAATACCTTTTCCTTCAACTTTAATGCAAGAATGATCCTCAAGAGTAATTTCTGATGTTACAGAAGCATAAAGATAAGAAAGCAGATTTTTGTTACCTATCATATGATTGCTACAACCACTATTTAGCAACCTAAAATCCTTGTTGTCAGTGTCTTCAGAAAGATGGTAGGAAAGAAACATTGTTTCATAGGATTCTCCTTCATTGTTGGAGAGATGGACATTGCCTCTTTGCTGAACCGACTGTTTATTTCTACATTAATGTTCATAATGCCCAAATTTCTTGCAGTAATAACATTGGACATTAGATTTGCTCCATAGTTTGCTTCTCTGAGTTTGGTTTTGTGGAGGTCTCAATTGCTCTGTTGCATGATGATTTTCTGATCTTCCTCTGCTTCGACCTCTACTTCGCTTGCTATGACCTCTATATCCTTTGCCAAAAGAGAGTTGTGCTTTGAAAGCTTGTTCTGTGGAATCTTCTACCAAGTTGAGTCATGTTTTGTGTGCCAGAAGTGATCCAGTCAACTATTCTACTAAGAAAGTTGTAAAATATTTAGATTCTAGCATGACTGTTACAATCATGTTATATTTCTTGGGCAGAGTTTGAAGGACTTTTTGAACAATTTTCAGATCTGAAATGGTTTCATCGATGAACTTGATTTGATTGACTATTCCCACGACTCTAGTCATGAACAAATCCATATTTTATGTGTCAAACATCTTTACGGTTTTGAAATGTGATCTTAATGTTTGTAATTTAACTGCTTTTATTGTATCATTACCTTGATACACAACTTTCAAGATTTCATAAGCTCCATTTGTTGTGGATGCGCTAATTATCTTGTCGAAAATAGAGTCATTGACTGCATTTTGTATCCAACATTTGGCTATGTGTTCTTTCTTTTTGAGTTCAATAGCTGCACTCCTCCAATTATTAGACATGGTCGCCCATGCTTTTTGGGTCGGCTCTACATAGGTAGTCTGAAGTGTATCACAACACTCTTGGGCTTGCAAGAATGTCTTCATCCTCAGAAACCAAAACTCGTATTTTTTACCAAACATAATCAAGGTCTGTAGCAAAGCATTGGAGAAAGCCATTTCTTCAAATATGAATTTACATGCCTTTTAAAAAAAACTCTCTTTAATTTTTTTAAATATTAGCTCAACCAACACTTCCTTTCACATAAAAATGATATCAACTTTTAAGAGATTTTTTAAAAAACATTTAAAAAAAAAATCTTCTTTTAATAAAAGACTTTAAAAAAAAAAAAAATTAAAAATGACATTTTGAACCCTTTTAACAATTACTTTTTTAAATCCTTTCCACGAGTGAGCATATGAAACAAATTTGAACCTGAAATAAATTATCTTGGAGGTCATAGAATGAGAGAAATGGTGGAGGTCGACTGACGACACGTTCCGAAATGAAATGAAACTTTTAAAAACAAAACTTCGACGAGGCTTGCGAAATGACTTTCGAGAAATAAGTCTGACTTTTCACACCTTAAACGCAGGGACCTTCGAATTCGGTGTTTTAACTCTGGCCGTGTGCGCATTGACGGAATCTGCTGTGCGCAGTTCTTTAACGCATGGGTGCGGAAATATCAATAATTCAACAAATTCGGAAACTTTGTGCGCAGTTTTTTCTTGGTTGAGCTGCAGGATGCTTTTTCTCTTTGGTTTCTCATGCTTTTTTTTTAAAAAAAATTGAAACGCTGCTCTTTGTGGAGTTTTACGTAACTTTGATGATGATGATGGTGGTGGTGGTTAACGTTCGCTGAGACCAAATAATGATAATTCGGACCTAAAAAGACAAATTATTTATTTTGATTTAAGATTTTATTCCTATGCTCAAAAAGCTTGGAGAGCAGAGATCGTTTTTCTCTATTTTCAAAATGGTTAAATAGATTACATTGTCAAAATCAATAAATCACTAAAGTAAAACTGAAGTGTCTATAACACCTAGCAAACAATAAAATCAAATAAAATAACACCTAACAGAAAGTGAAATTAATATCTAAACACTGATTTCGGTCAAAAAAAAAAAAAACTAAAAATTCCATTTCCGTAAGCAATAGTTGATTTCTAACTTACCACAAGATTTTATTGGAGTTAATGCTTACATCCTATACTTAATATGTTGGTTTGAGATGGTTGAGAAATTCTCTCAACCTCTCCTTCTAAGCTAGGAATAAGTTAGATTTGAGAAATTCTATATATTAGAGTAATATCTGAATGTAATGTGTGTGTGTGTTGAGCACATACACTTCTGAAAGAGAAAAGATGAATGCTAATTTTGAATTTTTTCCAAATGTTTCATTCCAGAGCTTTCTAGTAACGAGAAATTTTGCATTAAAGCGTTGACGATTGGAGAATCAAACCAAGGTTTCCCTTCAATAAATATAAAATCTATGGGTTCAACAGTTCAGGTCTGGATGAACACGTTTGAACATCAGATTCTGTACTCTAATATTTTGATGGCCTTGGATGTTGGGCTTAAAGTTGTGTGTTTTGCTTCTTCTACCATTAGCAACAAAAGTCATGCTAGTGATCTGTTAAAAGGAAAAGAATTAGCGAATATAGCCACAAATGAATATCCATGGAATTTTGATGATGAATTCAATGAAGAATTTGAACTTCTTAAACTTTTTTAGAGCAACTCAGTGAAAAGGCTCAACATGGATAGTTGTCGAGATAGTACGGTAGTTGTGGATCTAGGGAAGAATCCCTCATTTGTTGAAGACATGGGTGTGGTCTTCTAATGAAGTTATGCGACGACTTAGGACATTGTTCAATAATTGACTTCGGGAGGTCTTTAATTTAGGAGTCCAAGAGTCGAAGTCGGGAATCTAACTTGCCAACTACACCTTTCCGAGGGTTATGAAGCAACTTGATGGAATCTATACTGATAATTGTAAATCACTTAAAGAATGATTATGTATTTTGTTGTTTGTGGATGATTTCAATAAATTTATGTAATGTAAGCATTAAGAGTGGATGTTGGAGTTAATGCTTACATCCTATATTTAAGATGTTGGTTTGAGATGGTTGAGAAATTTTCTCAACCTCTCTTTCTAAAATAAGAATAAGTTAGATCCGAGAAACTCTAGATATTAGAGTAATCTTTGAATGTAAAGTGTGTATTGAGTGCATACATCTTTCTGTAAAATATATTAATACTTTCAACCATTTTTTAACAGATCTTGTCAATAAAAAAAAAATAAAAACTATACAAATTAAAAACCTTTTTATATTGCATAAAATACAAAAGAGTATTCTATCCCCACACATATATAGCAATGAGAGAGATCCCGCTAATAACTATCATATAAAGTTGGCACAATATTAAAGATGGCTAAGTGAGTTTAAAACTCACACAAGCTATTCATATTGGAAAATAGTGCAATTTCTGATTTTTTTTAAGAAAACAATTTATTGGAAACAAGTGATGGAGGAGTTTACTGAATGCTAATTAAAGTTAAAAATTAAAAATTATGTTGCTAGAAAAATTTCATAAAAATCAAGTTAATTGATTCAGAAAATAATGAATTTACTAGTGAAATTTTGGTAAAATTTGGCAATTTTTTTTGGAAATCCAAGATACAACTATCAAATTTTAAGATTTTGGATGTTCTTGGGATTTTTTATGGTGGTGAATCAATTTCCACCAACAAAACCAAAATTCAAGCACTCTATCGATCAAAATTTTCGAAAAAAAAAATTAGCCATTCTCAACTAATTGTGAGTTGACAATGATAAATAATTTATTTCCCTAAAAATATAAGTGAATAATTTGTAACATTTATAGAATTATACTATTTGTGAATAATTTGTAATATTTATAAAATTATTTTTAATTAGTGGCATATCATGACCTAGGAGAGTGGCTTCAAGAAACACAAAAGACTGTCTTCACTTCTGAGCTAAAAAAAATGTGTTCAGTTATACACTTTCATTATTTATCTCCTTATATCTTGTTGTAGAGGTTAAAATAATTTCTTTCTTTCTAGATAGCTATAAAATTTATAGCAAACTATACATGCGTCAGAATGAAAATAATACACATAACCTCCACAAGCAGCCAGGGGCCATACCATATCAGGCAAGAGCTAACGAGCCTGCCATAGGGCATTAAATGCCCACTTACATGTGCCCTCGATAGCCTGATAACACACACGCGCGGTGACTAGATCAATAAAAAATAATGGCGGTGTGTTCGCCGTGACTAGATCAATAAAAAATAATGGCGATGTATTATCGGGCTATCGAGGGCGCATGTAAGCGAGCATTTAATGCCCTATGACAGGCCCGTTAGCTCTGTCCTATCCTACCATATCACCTGACCTTTTTATGTACGTGGCGACTTGTATATCCACGAAATAAATGCATATTCTCTGTTCCAGCATAAACAATATTCTTTATATCTCGTGGATGATTTGACGATACCTTTGGCGGGGTTTTAGACTTAGAATACCTTCGAACGACGAACAACTTGCCTTTAAGTTATTTAACGTGACCTTGCGCTAATGGATATTTGCAACGCAATGGTTGTTATGCTGATATGTGTTAGTATAATTGTTGTGGTGAATCCACGGAATTCGTTATTGTCAGATCTAGTTCGCGCTCATTGTGGTAACTTGGAAGGTGGTGTAAACTTAGATTGGGGTATAACTAGAATTGAATAACCACAATCACAATACATAAAGAGTTAGATACTTCTATTAAATTATTATTATTTTATTTATAAATTAATTTAGAATTTTTTGAAAATTTGAATTATAATTGTCAATTTTTTAAAATTTTTGGTGTTTTCAAGAGTTGATGGTATTGGAATTTCATTTTCATCATTCAAAAAACAAATTGAAATACTTTCAATATTTTAACATCCTAATTTTTTTATAGCATCAATAAACAACAACGTTTTTTTCACCTTACTTATCATGTATTCCTAACCAAATAAATTTAACAATAAATTTAACAATAAATATGATAATTTATAACTTTGAAATTATTTATTAAATTAAAAAATTAAAAACAATTCTATTTAATTATAATTCTTCACAAATTTTAGATTTATATTTAATAACTATGCATATCACAAGGAATATTGTTGGAATGGATTTGGAATAAAACATTTTAATAAATATTAGAGGAAAAAGTATTGGGAGCATGCCATTAAAGTTAAATTAAGTAGTGTAATAAATTATCCTAAATGAAATATTTTTATTGATTAAGCTATTTTGGTATTTATCTATGTTAACTCATTAGTGTAAATGGTAGAAATAATTAAATATTTTTAAGTAATGATAATTATAAATTAAAAAGAGTATAATTGAAAAATAATTTTGATGTTATATATAATATAAATTTAAATATTATATAATACATAATTTGATTAAAGTTGAATTAATGATATTTAACAAGTAAATCTATTGGTAATAGAAAAGTTTAGTTTTTCATTAAATTATTTTATAAATTAATCTATTGTTAATGGAAAAGCTTGAGCCTTTATTATTCATTTGCAAATTTTATTGTTTAAATTATTTTATAAATTAATTCATATAATAAGGGTACATATTTATAATTAAAATTGTTGTCATTATACATCTCGCATCTAATATATTTATGTATATTTATAGTTAAAGTTATTACCATTATAAATCTCTCATCTTCTATATTGATACATACTCTCTACATTTATTATTACATTGCAAGAGCTTGCCATCAAGGTAGGTTCTAGGAAAATTCTCTTAGAACAAAAATATTGAAAATTCAAAATAGCATAATGACACAGTTTTGTTCTTTTCTATTTCTTTGCATTTCACCTTTGTTGGAAGTTTAATACCTTGATGTTTAAAGAGGTAAAGAAAATAAAGGACTCCTCCAACTACACCCAAGAAATCATGCTTGTATATGAAGTAATCCTCCATGAATTTATTTAGTGGTTTTGGTCCCTCGCCCACTACATCTATTAGGGTTGTAACATAACCATACTGCGACGCAATGGGGCCATACACAGTGCATGAAATTGGGAATATCCAGTATTACTAAATCCATCATTTGTGTATTTTTTTTTTTGGGGGCATATTCTTCAAAACATGTTAAGAAAGGTTTATTATTTAATTAAATTAGTCATAACCAACTTATATTGGAATTGGGAATGAAGAATCTTAATAAGAGATTGAAAAGAGAATATAACACCTTAGTTATTAGTTATTATTGAAGGCACATGGTGGTTATCTTGGATATATTAAATAGGAGAAAGATGTTTGCATAGCCATTTGGGAATGAATAGTGTTAATAAGAGATTATAAAGAGAATATAACACCTTAGTTATTATTGAAGTTATTGGGTGATTTCTATAATGCTTCATATTAATACATTAAATAATAATAATAATAATAATAATAAATAAAATAATAATAATAAAGAGAAGATAATAATAGTAAATAAATAAATAACCAATAATAAAATGAAGTTTTGAATAAATAAACAAATATAAAATATAAAAATAGTAAAAATGAGTAATGTTAATATTAAGTAACAAAGAATAAAATAAGCAAAAATCAAATTAAGAAAATGTTGAGTTAAGGAAAATTTGAGAAAAATGTAGAAGTTGGCACAATGACACATAGATTGTGTACCCTTTCTATTTTTGAAACATATTGTTCGATTTACTCGATAAAAAGGAGGATGAGAAGCATTCATTCTTTCAAAAGGAGAACTTTAGGAGAAAGGGGTTCATTAGTCGTAGTAGTTAATTGAGGGCTCGTGGATGGCCAGTTGTAGAAAGATTTAACCTAAATAAGCCTACGATTAGGTGGAGATTCATCCCCAAAACATTAACATAGTCAACGATATCCAAATAATGTCACTACTATGAAATATTTAGTAATATATATCATCACTTTACAAGTAAGTATTATCTTCTCATGTTTTTATAAATTATATGCTAATCAATTGAATATTTTTTGTGTTGATTATTAATAGCATGGATTGATATAAATAATTTGTATGTTTAGATTCTGATTCATTACCTATAGTATCTATGTGACCTCTATATGAAGATTTGAGAAAAATACTTAATTAGGTTTATCAATAATTTTGTTTGTGAAATAATATAGTCTCGAAAATAAATGTGTTAGTGTATATAAATAATGAGGTTGGATAACAAATCTCCACCAACTAAACTATCAAGTAACGTGAATTTTTTATGTTGTCATGGCATATTCTATGCGATTAGATATTCGATTCTACATTGATACTTTACCATTGTACTTAGAATATTTTCCTCTGCTTCCTTCCATCATTTCCCTGTTGTTAGATTGGGAAATCCTATCCGTCAAGCTCCTTGACACTAGTAATCCTGGATAGAAATCTTCATGCGATAACTCAGGAATACTAGTTTCGAGCGCAGGGAAGATTATTGTTCTTGCTATTATAAAAAATTGATACGTAAATGCCTCTTAACACTTCATTCTGTTTTTTAAATATAATTGGAATAAAGAAGAAAGTGAGTTTGTGTGACGAGGTAACTAAATATGTTGATACTTTCAACAAGAGAAACGACAATAGAATGACTGCTAATATGAATCCCTGGAACAAGCACCATATCTGGCTAGGAACTGTGAAATCCTCGACAAAAGAAAAATTCTACCCATGTGGCAGTGATGCCATAGGTTCCTCGACATGCTTGACAAATATCAAACATTGATTTTGGTTGGAGAGATTGCCCACGATTTTTTGCTAGATTTTTTTGGAATGATTTAAAATCTCATACCAAATACTGCATGCCTTTTGGATGTTAAATTCTTTTTATGGATATCATAACTTCTTTGTATGGACATTTTGGAGAAGTGAATAAAGATCCTATCAGGTAAAGCCACTTCCTTGACATACTAGAATTACACATGGGAATGATTTGGATGAAGATGCATCAATACAAGAGAAATCAAGATAAGAAAAAAAGACACTTTATCCTAATATTGAGGGCATTGGGTTTTCTCGCTATGGAAAATTTACTAGCATTTAGAGAAGTTGTTGCCTCTGAAAAAATGGACCTATTTTCAAAGAAGTTGATTCTTTGTTGTTGTGTTTTTTATTTTTCTTCTGATACTGCGAAGAATGTAAAAGAGAAATAAATCAAATGGTAGGCCCTCCTGGAACTCATCGATTTTATTCTAGCTAGTTTGAACAAGCTTAATGAATCTCTACATGAAGAGCTAGCAAAAATTCTCTCAGAAAACATTTTCCGTTGCTTGCCTCCTAGTCACAGTTTCAAATAGTGTATGCACTTTTGTTGCGAATAGATCTAATGATCACTCTTTTTTCTTGATATTTCCTGAATTGTTCAATTATGAGGATCATCAGGAGAGAGAATATTTGAAAGCAATATTGCATTGCATTTATGGGAAGTTGATGGTGCAATTTCCCTTCATACAAAAAGAAATCAATAATATATTATATCATTTTGGTTACGGAGACAAAAAGGCATAGTGGCATTGGTGAGCTGTTAGAAATTCAGGGAGCATAATTAATGGTTTTGCACTGCACATGAAACAAGAGCATAAATTGTTTCTAATACTGATATTAGTGGTTTATTGAAGTACTTCCATGTGACAAACTATCAAAAGGAGATATTGTTTCCAGGGTGCTAGAGGAGGTTTTATAATTTACGCAAGTTGCAAAATTTTAGCATTGTATGGTCCCCGTATTTTGGCAAATTAGTTAGTGTCTCAATAGCTCATATTTCCAGGTTAGATCCATTGGGATATTTTCATATATGAGTGATTCAGGAGAGTTTTGAGAGCTTCCCTAGTTAAACCATAAGAATTTTTTTGCAAGGTTGTGGTTGTCACCTTGGTTTCCATATTGATAAAACCCTAACCCAAAAAGAAAACTATCACAATTACCCTTGAATCAAATTCTAGACAAGGAAACCTTTTCAATACTCAAACCCTATCATTCCTAATACCATACATAATCCCTGAGGTTTCCAAACTAAGGTGTTCTCTCTATGGGCTTGGGCTTGGAAAGCATTGCTCAACCCATCCAATCAGATTGATCTATTTTCGTCTTCCTTAGACAAATCATTTTTCACCACGCCACATTGTCGAGTCTGAGTCATTTATAGTTTGTATGAGGCCCATCAATATCGTATAGAGGTACATCAATATCATTCAACAAAGTCTATCTATAGCTTGTATGAGGTTTGGATGTTGTTGTTGTTGTTTGCTCTCATCTCTTGTGCCAGAGCAATGGATCTACCCCTAGTATTCACCCATTACTTGCTCTATGTAAATGATAAAGTGCAGACGTTAAAGGAAGAGATATAGATTGCAATGTCCAGTTTCCTTTCTGTTTTTTTCTTTTTCCCAACCAAGCATCAGTAGGATGGCTAAATGAGATAACATCCATGGGGATTATCTCTATATATTTATCTCTATTCAGGCCAAGTTTGGAAGATGTGTTTGCAGTGCAGGTTCCGTCTTTCAAGACCCCAAGTGGCCTAGCTCTGCAACCGGGGAGGTGGCACGCTTCAACAAGAGTTGGGTGGGCCTAACCAATGGTTCATAATAACTAGATATGGTGCAACACTTTCCATGGATAGTATAACCAGAAAAAGATGAAACACTTGGTATCGATGCTTTTGCCCTCAAAATCAATGTTTGGTGCCCAGTGTTTGCCACTAACGACTATCAGGTTGCCCAGGAGGTTGGATCTGACTTCAAGCTTTTCTTCTCTGCTCATATCCACAGTGGCCCTAATGGAAACCTTATCCCCACCAACATAGATGACCAAATACAAAAGCCACCCAAACGAGTTAACATTCCAAGGAAAGTAGTTCTTCATCTGGCTGGGAAACGACAACTCCTGGCGTCCCAATCCCATTTTAATTCATCTATCAGTTTTGCGGGAAAATATTTTGCTTTCCATGAAGGAATTGGCATGGTTTCCTTATATATAGTTCCATTTCGCAAAAAGGCTTGTTTGAACAACAATTTCCCTCCATATCAATCAAATTTTAGAGCCCCTCTTAGACATTTCAAATGGTTGGTTTTTTGTTTTTAACCTTTCCAGATCCACGGCATCACGAAGTTTTAGAATTAGTCCAACGAGAAATGTCTATTCAGGCTAAGCATCCTTCCAATGTCCTACTTCCTGATTTCAGAACAAGGTTGGTATCTTCTTGCACCTTTTCTCAAATACACACCCAATCCATGTTCAGTTTGGATCTACTCGCACATCCTTTCTATTGTAGCGGCTACAACCACCCTCCAAAAGTTTGGCTCGCATGCAAATTTCGGAGCCTATCTTGGATCCTGCGAACGATCATCCTTGGTCACTTGTTGGTAAGTTGATGATCTCAAGCTTCCCCTCCTTGATCTTAATATTTGTTCCTGTTCTCACCTTTATGTAGCATGTGTCACCTTTGGGCATACAGGTTGTTGTTTGGCATACAAAGGGAATGTTGTTATGCTTCAAGGGAATTGTGTGCGTATGAGTTGTTGTCATCACATAAACATGTTTCACACTCACTTCACAAACTGTTGTCACGAAGGTTGTTGCATTAAGAAAAGTATATTTTATGCATTCTGGATGGTCTATGTTTTGTTAGTAAGTTTCCGTGTGTGATCATAGTCGAGTCCTATCACTATTTACATTTGTGTCATTGATCTCACACTTAGCCATTTCCCAAGCAACCTAGCCTCATACAGATTCCCAGAATTGTTTACTTCGCTTCTGTAACCATCAAGCTTCATCCCTTGCCTACTGAAATCCCACAATGTGCGGAGACCTTAGCCAACACTACTCTCCAGAAATGCACAAAGAAGTCAAGTAGCAAACACTGCTCTCAAGAAATGCACAGAGCAGTCCGACTTCTTTGCATTCATAAACTATGCAGAGTTGTCCTCCCAGGATCCCGAACCCGCAACAGTGTCCTGTGTCCCAAAAATGCGCAGTGTTTTCCAAGCTTCCATGTTTGTCTTGCATTTAGAAACTATGCAAATGGGCCTCCCATGGGCTCATCCCGAGAGTAGTCACTTCTCGCTAAAATCGCACTAAGCCATCGCTTAGTGACTACAGGAAAAGGTGACATTCTAAGATCACTCCTAAGGAGTCAAGGAGAAGGACCAAGAGACCAAGTAATGGAAAAATATTAGGACCGCATGCAAACTCCATCGGATGCATGATCATCTCGAGGGTAATGTATGGTAAGTAAAGAAGACCTTTCAAAGTACACCTCTTATTTGAGTTTGTAGGACTGCTTTTTATTGTCATATCATCCTGTCCTTAGTAACATGCATATGCGCAAACACAAAAAGTCATTTAATGTGTTTCCTCTACATGTCTTGCTTCCTTTTCGCTTGTTTGACTAAGTGTCATCTTCATCATGTTGAGTGCTACGTCATGCTTGTGGTCTTGTTCTAGTGATGCTGAAGGTTTGTGTTTAAGTTGTTTTCACTATGTAAACATCTATCGCACTCACACAAGATGTTGTAAGCACTGTTGCGCAAGTGTCGTCATGATCATCTGAAGGTCTATTCGAAGTTCCACACTCGCCGCTTTCACCATTAGACACAGGGAAAATTTTAAGAACCCCCCAAATTTACATGTATAATAAATGGGCGAATCTCCATGGTATATAGGAAAAATGGAAGGCGATTTTATCAATAACATGATATGTATATATAATTTTTTGGCGAATCTCTCACCAGGCATGGCGAATATTTTACTCAATTATAAAATCTTGTGTTTATTGAATACACAAATGAAATCATTGCATTTCTTTAAAATATCTTTTGAAATCAAAATTACCGAAATTACATATCAATAATCTAGTGGGTGTAAGATAAAATTCACCCGTGCCATTCACAGAAAGCATGAGAAAAAACCTAATACTATATATAAAACCAAGAAAAACTCAAATTCATCACTTCGAGGGACCTCATAACCACCCTGCCAATACACAAGTATGTTCCTGTTTGCAATTAGAAAAATCACCCAAATTACAATCTGTTTACTCCACTTCTAGGGACCTCGTAACCACCCTGCCAATACACAAGTATGTTCCCGTTTGCAATTAGAAAAATTACCCAATTACAATCTGTTTACTCCAGCATATGTTGGAAAGTTATAGAAGGATGACTAGTGCAATCAATCCATTCCTTTTAGCCCTGGATTTGTTTCAGTTTAAACAGAAGTATACAAATATACTTGTCCAATGTCTATGCTTTAACCATTCACCTTAAGATGTTTTTACAATATAATTTCCTAAGTCTTTAATATCTTCATTATCATAAAAACCAACCTATATCCATCTTAACTCCACATCTACCACTCTTAGGGGGATGAAATCTATTTATCCCTCTGAGCATTTGGTAGACCCAGAATTAAGATGGATCTAAGATAGAATTTCCCTTTTAAATAGTCTATGCTCACATGAATACCATGGGTCAATACCATGGGTTATCATAAACCTGGAGCTTAAAAATTACTATTAGTAATTTATAGAAATTAATAAAATTATAGTTGATTTTTATTTTATTTTTATTTTAACCAAGCTAAAAATGTTTAACATACATTAAATTACAACAACCATTTTTACTCTTGATCAGATCAAATATTGTTTCACTCTATGCTAGTTTTCATATCACGATATTTGATACCTCTCGGGGTTAGTAGATCTAGAGTAAAGATGGATCTATTCTGGTTTAATTCCCCATTTAAATAGGCTACATTCCAAGTGAATTCCATGGGTCAATACCATGTGCCATTTTGGTGAATACCATGGGTCAATACCATGTGCCATTTTTATTTTTATTAATACTAATATTAGGGTTAATAATGTTTTTTTGCATGGTATTAATATAAAAAAAAAAGTTTATTTGTTTACCATACCTCTCGTTTATTTATATTTTTATTAATTTACCATACCATTCATAAATACAAGGTGACTTATGGAGTAAATATAAAAAAATGTTTTATTTGTTTACCATACCTCTGGCTTATTTATATTTTTATTAATTTACCATACCTCTTTTACAAATATGGTATTTGGCCCATAGGATTCACTTAAATAAAACCTCTTTCTTGAGCCTTCATAAATAGAACGAGGGTTATGGACTAAATATAAAAAGAGGTTTTATTTTATTTACCATGCCATGCATCTAGTTTATTTATATTTTTATTTATTTACCATACTATAAAAAGACGTTTTATTTATTTACCATACCTCCACTTTACTTATATTTTTATTTGTTTACACCCTTGCATGTATATAAGGTGACTTATGGGGTAAATATAAAAAATGCTTTATTTATTTATCATA
>APFE030574106.1:62482-82456 GCA_000404065.3 Pinus taeda | reverse complement strand
AATAAAACCTATTCTTGAAAATGGGCGAATGGAAGGTTGTAACTCCTAATTTCAAGGGCTAAATTTACCTTTTTTACCCTCTCCCTTAAAATAAGGTAGGCTATTTGAGGTGATTTGTAAAAATGTACTATGATACAAAATATTCGCCCACTAAAAATTTAAAACCCCTTAATTTCGCCCAAGGGCGAACATTCGCCCCTAAAATCACCCCTAATTAGAGAGTCCCACGCTTAGTCACACTAAGCATTGTTGTCTTGTTGATTCGATATTTCTTGTTGTCAAGTCATGTTGTGTGTGTGTTTGCAAGGTCATGTATACACGAGTTCACTCGCTCACACCCTTAACCATTTTGCCAAAGATCTATCGATTGGACCACCCTCCATTAGTCAAACCTCCACTGAGCTGCACTTCTCAGTCTTAGCCCTTAGTGGCTGAGTACTGCTACCCAGAATTGCGTAATGCCTCTCAGGCAGTCTGTATTGCACAATCCTGGAATCAACCTGGCTTATTGTCACTCAAAACAATGCAGAAGTTTCCCAAGAAGCCATCTCAATCTACCCTACCTATAAGCCAATCCATCAAGCCTCCTGCTGGTCAACCAGAGAGTTTGACCGGGTAATATTTACTCCTCCCAACATTGCGTACAAGTTGTGAACATGCCTCTTACACTGACTGAAGGAATTTCACGGACAAGAGGGATAGGCACCTATTGGATATCACTGCATTATCTCTTAAAATTGTGTAGTTTTGTCAGTCAATCCCCTTGCGGGCCCGCCTACCACTCCTCTTGAAAATTGTGTAGTTTTCTTGGACTGTCCACCTGCTTCTCGACACCCTGCTCAACCCAAAAACTACGCAGACATGTTCAGCATGACTGCCTCCAATTCTGCTCATTTTTGGCCAGTAAGATCCCATAGCTCGCTCCTAGTCTCCCTTGAAAATCTTACAGTTTTCACTAATAGTGTCCTCTACTGCCCACACTACCTTCTTGAAAAACATTACGTCGTTCTGCCTCCCGGTTGAGCAAGATCTCATAGAATTTCACTGTTGTTACAGACTGCTCATCCCAACCTCCTAGTGACCTCTGCGCAATTTTTATTGACAATACCCCGAAGCCCCGCATCCTAGCCAAAAATGTGCTTTGCGTAGTTTCAGAGCTTTCTCCTCTCTTCCGGTCATCTGCACCCAGAAACGAAAGATGATGCATCATAGTAGATTAGGGGATTTCTCGATTTGATTTCATCTCGTCATGAGTGATTGAAGATATAGGTACATGGATGAGACATGGCACAACGACGAATGGAATGAACAAGGAGCGCATGCTAGGAGACTTGTTTGTGAATGGACAAACACACAAAGTGTACTAAGTAGCAAGTGAAGGAGACACATGCGCATGTAGGAAATATCAAGCGAACACCAAGACCATTGAAGACTTCGCACACTCTACCATGCAGAGGTGAAGCTATGGTACACAATGGGCACACTCATCATTGAGCAACACAACGACTTGACATGAACAAAAAAGATAGCATGTGCATACCTACAATGCCATGTCGAGTTGTTTCATGAGTCGCCTCGACCACATCACTACTTTGATTCATAACTATGTAATTAATCTAATGTAACATGGAAGTCCATGAGACCCATGAATGAAGTCAAAGAGTCATGTAAGTCAAACAATGATGAGGGAAGTCGAACAGTCACAAGGGTTAGTTTCACCCTTGGCTATATATACTCCTCATTTGTACATGCAAAGGAAATTTTCACCTAAGCTCCTCCCACATAGTCTTGAGAGTCTATAGTTATTTTCTTCGAGGAGCGAGCAGTGGCTCCAACTCTTCGCTATCAGGGTTAGTGATGTATGGTGTACAAATGTGTCTTGGAACTTTCCCTTAATTTAGAAGCCTGTTAACATGCCAACACATTTTCACACATGTATTGTATTAATTTCTAAGACTATTCTTTGGATTCTTATAATGCATGTTGCTTTAATCCGTACTAAGATAGTTGAACTATTTCGGTTTTTTTATTGCATATGTTGTTGGAAATGTTTTGTATCAGTTGTTAACGATGTCTTGCCCATGTGGACTAATCTGTCGGACATTCGCGAAATTCATCCTTGTAAAATTTTTATAACGACTATCGCACTCGTGTGGACTATTCCGCTGGGTGTTGTACGCACTATATGTCCAATTTGTGTTTTTACTGTTGCATCCGTGTCAACTACTCCACCGGAAGCTACGCATGTCCTGATGTGTTGTGTGTCTCTAACTGAGTTGGGACTATTCCCTTTCGACTTGAGACTCACTCTCACCATCTCCCATTGTAGTGAAAGAACTTTGACACAAGAGACACTAAGCACTCACCAGGCACACGAACCTCGTTATTTGAATATTAAGTATACTACTCTCATGTGCTGACAAGGATTAGCTAAGGCATATCTTTAAGCTAATGGAAATTGGGCCATTGTACTGGATGGGACTCCTACACCAAATAGTGTGAGGTTTAGTTGGGAAGTTTCAATGATTGGTTAATTTAGAAAGTGATGATTGTGTTAACTTGATCAAGTTTACCCTAGGTAATAATAAAAACATAATAATTACATCATTCTTATCAATTACATCAATAAAGCACTAATTTCCCATAGGTAGAAATCAAACTAGAGAGAAGTAGTGAAAATCTAGGCAGACTATCAAACGCACAGGACCATCTTCAAGCTAACTTTTACCTACTTGATGTCCAAATCTAGCCCATGATAGCTCATTGGAAATCTTATCCTGTCTAGTTTCCAAAACTGCCCTTGGTTTTCAAAATGGACTTGAGTTGCCCCTCCAAAATTCCATTCTCCCAATACTACTCAAATGTGTAGCACTTGGTCGAGAAATGAGGCAGAAACATTATTTCTAAGTGGTTTTTTGCCTTTTTCACCCACCAATTTTGCTTTCCAGGGATGGAAACATGGTTTTCATGAATTTCTTGGTCCTTTTGAATCCAACAGTGGTGGCGATTTCTCCAATTAGGCATTGCGCATTTGACCAAAATGCTAATATAAAAATTGCCTTAAAAAGACAAGAAAACAAGATGACAAAAATTGAGGCAAGGGTCTTCAAAAATGTTCAAGAAGTTGATGTTTGAGGTGGATAGGCATGGAGTGAAGCCTCTACAAGTATATCAAGCTTCTTCTTCTCCTCATGGTGAGTTAGGGCTTCAATTCTTCCCCTAGCAGCGTTGACCTTTGCCCTTGCTATTTGGTTTCTTCGTCAATAATATTTTTCCATCCTTCTTTGAATGTCAGTATCTCTTTTGGCCTTGTCTAAGAGGATTTCAAGATGGGTGTTCACCCTCTTAAGCCAATTCTCACGGTTATCATTTACCATTTTGGCAAATTTCTCATTTAGGGTGAGCTCATTAGCTAGTTCAGCCTCCTTTTGTTTTTCTAGCTCCAAAGCTCTCTTTAGGCCTCTAGTCCTTGGCCTTTTTCTTGGCACTTGTTCCTCAAAATGATCACTGTATTCTCCATATGCTTCATCAAGTATGGCTTTAGCCTTTACAACCTCCCTCTTTGTCTTGATGAGTTGAATCTCCATAATCTCATGTTTGGTCTCTAATTGCTTGTTTTCATGTTCATAGTATGTGATGATATATTTTTCCCTCTGCAAATTGACCTGGAGTTCCCCTATGAGTGCTTCTTTCTCTTTGAGGGAAATGGCCGTGCTCTCACTTTCATCATTTTCACTTAGATCAACTAAGTTAAAATCTTGCTATGTCTCATGGAGGGCCTCCTCCTCCTGCTGGATCTCTGCCTCTGTCACTTTTTCCTTGCCCTTCTGTACCTACTTTGTTGATGAAGAAAGCAAGTCCCCTCCCACAATATACGGGGCAAACACTTTCCTACTCCCTCTCTGATAGGTATTTTTTCAAGGTACCCAAACCAACGATTTTAGGCTTGTTGATCTCACCATGTTCAATGTGCTCTTGATCTATGCCTTCATCTCTACTAGGTGACTGAATAGGCTCATGAAATGGTGATGATGGAGGTGATGGTGTGGCTGACTCATTAGATGAGGATGAATGATGTATGGGCTGAGATGGAGGAATGGAAGTGGATGGATGAGATGATGAAGGTATGCTTTGAATATTTTTAGTAGATGCATGAGTGAATATGGGATTAGCTATGAAGGTACTCCATGCAGTGTTGAGTTCCTTGAGATGGTAAAGGACTGTGACCTTAATGAGGGAATGCTGAAATAGGCTCTTCATTTGATCTTTGTATGCCCTCTTTTGGGAAATGTAGGCCATCTTCTCAACACTCTAGAAAAGATAATAAGCTATATTGAGCATTTTTACCCTAGTGAAATGCATTAAGAGCCGGATATGATAAGAATAGACCCTGGAGAATCTACCTTCATGTAGGCCATCTTCTCAACACTCTAGAAAAGATAGTAAGGTATATTGAGCATTTTTACCCTAGTGAAATGCATTAAGAGCCAGATATGATAAGAATAGACCCTGGAGAATCTACCTTCACATGAAAAATATTTCATAATAATCTTCATCAGTGGGGAATATCTGTCAAGGAGGTGTGAAAAGGAAAATAGCACTTCTTTCATTTCTATACCTTAGTTTCATGTAAGGCTCATGATAATGCCTCTCCAAATCACCTTTCTTAAACCATTTTTCCCCAACATCTGGAATTCTAGTGGCAGCTGATATATTGGCAGTAGACAAAGTGAAATTTATACCTACTGGAGCGACTTGGTTGTCTTGGAGTTTAGAAACGAAGAGCCTAGCTAACTCAGGATGATGTTGCATTGCTTGCACTTGCTCATAGAAATCATATCAGCCTAGCCATTTGAAGGAAGTAACAATCATAGGTGATGCTAAGAGTTCCTTGACATATGTGGGCTCAAACATGTGTATCTAGCCTCCTTTGTGTGGCCTCCTCTATTCCCTGTCTTCTTCTCTATCTGTTTCCTCTTCCTCACTATGTGGTTTATATTCCTCCTCTGCCATGGTGTTTAGTATCAAATCCTAGGGAGGTGTAAGGTAGGGGTAATGTAGTTTTTAGGGAATAGTAAATGGGGAAGGGTAAATATGAAGATGATGGGTGAAGGGATATGTGTATCAGAGAGGGGTATAGGGTAGTAGTATGATAGTTTGGGGATGGGGAATTTTTTTTGCAATATAGGGGTTTGGGAGCCTAGGTAGTGTTGTATCACCTAGGACTTAGGGTTTTACGATAAAGAGTCAGAGGGTATATGGGATATAAAGATTTAGGGAAAGGGAAGGAGGGTGGAGGGAAGTGTGCAAAAGGGAATGAGAGTGGAAGGTATCTTTTGGGGGAAATCTAGGGTTGAGATGTAACAATTAAGCTAAATATTCAATAAAACCTTTCAAACACTTAGGAATTGACTTGAGGAAGGGGAAATCACGTCCCTTAACTGCTGCTTACTTACATTGAGGTTGAATGCGTTTTGGAGGAGCTGAGGAGGTGAATTTAGTGTTGTTGGACAAATCGCAACACCAATGCAGAGTGCAAAACACCTTAGGAAAATGCGCAGAGCCTTAAGGGAACGGGCATCACCTTAAGGAAATGCACAACGCCAAGTAATCCTGTAGCGCCAGAAGAGAACATGCAGCACTAGAAGGAAACACGCAACACTTGCCCTGTTTCTGCTAATTTCACCCAGAACTGTGAAAATTTTCTCTTGGGGTTTGCTCAATTAGTGCTAGGAGGCAAATGAAGGTGAATTTGAAGCTAAGAAGTCCTTTATAGGTGAGTGAGTTTGATATTTTTCTTTTCAAACCCACTTTCTAATGTTTCATTTGGCCTCTTTTTGACCTCTTTGCTAATTTTCTTTCTGACTTTTTCTTTGCAGGTGGATGCTGTTGAAGCTTTAGTAATCTTCAATTTTGACTTTTGTTTGGATGATATTGGCAATGGATTTTTAGTAAACAGCTAGGAATAGTGACTTATTACATATGATAAACATAAAATTACATAAATAAATAAAAATTAGTACAACTCTCTTTTTGAAATAAAATTACAAATTGGAATGAATTTCTTGCTTAAAATCAAATTTGGAACTTTAGCAACCATGGCTACATGATTATAAACCCTTATTTAACTGTAAAAGGGATATTATTTTCTTCACTCTCATACTTTGCTGGCCTTATATAGTGAAATGGTGTTTTATTGGACCTTGGAAAATAAAACCTAGTGAACTATTGGGACCTTGAATGATTGGACTTCAGGTGGACTTGACTGACACAAAATATGATGACATGAGATTTTATAGTCAATGTATGCTCAACAAGAGACATGAAGGTGGGCCAACAAATTTTTATTTTTGAGAGGGGATGGGGTTTTAGCTTGGCTACCATCAGTGAGTAAATTTTTACATGATGACCTAGGTGGAATGAAAAATTTCAACATGGGACACTAATATGATATAAAAGAGGAGTTTTTATCACTGATGGCAGTATACAAATACTGAATCTAACATAATGAGAATTAACGACTCAATGAAAAATTAACTGCTTGATTGAAATCTTACTTGTAGAATGGAAGGGAAAGTAAATAATGCAGAATGGAAAAGGAAGCAAACTAAATTACTTTTGCCCAAATGAAACTACTAGCAGAATATTAGAAACAAGAAATGGAAGAAGGAAATCAGTAATCACATATTACTCAGAAACCTCCCCGGCAACGATGCCAAAAAGTGATGAGCATCAGTATTGCAACAAGAATGTTGCAACTTGTGGGGCTACTAGCTTTACTTTATCAACCCGAGGTTCGTACAAACTTGGAGGTGACAGTGTTGTATACACAAATAAAAGTGATGGTCTTGCCTTTTTCATTGTTTAGCTGGTGAGAGATCACTAAGGTTTTCAATCCAGACTTCTATGGATTCATAAGAAGTTTGATTACTGATGAAAGAAAGAGAAATATACTCTAGGAGAAAGCTTGTCTACTGCAATAAGGAGAAAGACTGAAATCCAATGCTAAAAACACACCATTTCCTAACTAACCACTGAGAAAATATGCTTTACAAGAATGCCATGCTAACATGTATGAAATGATATTGTCCTAAGCATGAAAGTTAAAAACATAAAACATCACTAATGTGCATGTAAAGGACTGAAATAAAACTATTTTTTCCTTTTTATTATTTTTATGGAAAAACAAGTGTAAAAGCTAATCTCTTTTGGTGATATGGAAGGTGGCTTAGGGATGTTGGTGGATGGTTAGAAGGTTTGGGAGACCCTTAGGTGACCTTTTGTGGCTTCCTGGAGGTTTTCCCTTAATTCGGCCTCAAAACAGGCCGCTACAGGAAAACCTACAGGATGTCCTAAAAACTTACAGGATTCCCTATATTTCTACAAGATACAGCCGAGAGCAAAAAAATGGGTGCTGGAAGTGATGGAAGGAAAAGAGAAGGTGGTTGGTGGATTGAATGGAGTGAGAAAATGCCTAGGATCACTCAGAACGTAAAACGAAGGTTGGGAGATGGTTGGATTTTCTCAACATGCTTGTAGAAGTTTCCATGTAAAATGATGAAATTGGTGAAGGTCTTAGTGAAAGCAAGGAATGATTATGGATGGATGAAGTTGGAAGGAGTTTGCTTACTATGAAATATTTCTTTACTTCTAAAACACTTGCACTGCATAAAACAATGATATTTTCCCAAAAATCATGTAAACAAGAAGAATTTCAATGAGCTAGAAAAACAAGGTTTAATGAGCTAGTTGCCTACTTCATGCATGAGGAAAATTTGCAGAATAAGATGAATTCATTGATGAGATATAATGTAAGACTGAAAATGGAAGAAATGGTAATTAAATGCTACACTTGTAAAACTGATCAAATGTTGGTTCAAGTACAGTAAACTCTAAATTCTATGAGAAAGTAGAAAGCTGTCTTTTTGGGGCTGCATAGGGGTCCTTTCCTCAAATCATGATCCTTGAAGGAGGAAGTGAGGCCAAGACACTATTGACATATTTTTGGTGTTCCTTTTATCCCTTCTAACCTATTTCTGAAGTAAAGCACAAATGGAAGCAAACTAATAAACAAACTAATCAAATCTACACTACTTGCAATGAAATACTTCTAAGGACAAATTAACCATGAATCAATGAAACTAATCTAAGCGTACAAATACAAGAATAGGAGCTCCAAAATAACTAGTGTTTTTCTTACAATGAAAAATTGAATCCTAAAGAGGCCCTAGGCCTCTTTATTTATACAACTAAAGTCTCCAATGACTTCCTTAAATCTAGGGAGGTTCGTCTCCCAAACTCGATATGAACTAACTCTTTGACTATTACTTTCTCAGCTGCCTTTTGATCTCCATGACTTGGTTGCTTGTACTCATAGCTAGTGTGATTGATGGAGGAATGTTCAAATGAGGGAGGGGTAAATGAGGATGATTTACTTCCTACAACCTCTCTTCCTTGTCCCATTTCAGTTTCAGCTTTTAATCTTGCCAAAATTTGATGATTTTCTCTCATAAGCCTGCATTTAATGCACATTAGTCCATTAGGTTTAATATCTCAATTTGACTAATCTCATTAAACAAAATATAATCAAAACATGTAATAAGTTGTGATAATATTTGATTTGACTAATCTAGGAGGTGAATGAAGGTCCATATAGTTACCCAATGATGAGGCTCATCAGAACTATCTGCATGTTTTTTCTCTTCAAAGTTCAAAAATATTTTTACTCTAGTTGCAAGTACTAACATCATGAGATTCAAACTTTTGTTTTTGAAAGAGAATCATGGAGCTATGTGGAGATATTCAACTCATGCATTCATATCTAACCCTATTAAAAAAACACACATGAATAATAAAGAAAATAATACACCAACTGTTGATGAGAATTTCTTTAAATGGAGGATCTCCCCCCAAAATTGTACACCTTTTGCTTCATGGTCCCTTTGAGGCTGGGATAGATTTAATTCTTATTTGAAGCTACTTGTGGCTCAAACTCTTTCAAATTTTTAGAAATATTATTTCTTTCTTCTAGCTTCTCTTTTCTTTTCTAGATTCTTTTGGATTTCACTTGTAGTTTTCTTTGAAGCATGCTAGAAGTATTCACACCAAAATATTTTTTCTTTCATCTAGACTCCATTATAGCAAGAGGAACCTTATAATCTTTGGCCATATGGCCTAATTTATCACAAGTAAAACATCTTATGTTCCCAAGAAATGGAGGAAAGGGATCAAATATTTGGCTCGTCTTCTTTCTACTTCTTGTGCCATGAACCCTACAATTAGCAATTTTTATGCCTACAACCAATACATAAATAAAAATACCCATAAAAGAAATTTGTGTACCTAGATACTGATGGGGCTTCCCTTCATTGAGAATCCTCCATATTAAACTGATTCTTTTCCTTATAATGATTTGACTTTCTGCTTCTACAATTGGCTTAAATGTGTTCAAATTTATGACAACTAAAACACCTAACATTTCTCATATATTTCCTTGTCACATTATTTGTCTCCAGATCTTGATGAAGATTTCCTTCATTGCTGCTGGAAGTTTTTGCTTTGTGCTTTTTTATTTTTGCCTCATTTTCCATTTTTAAGCTTGATCTGCTTTTTCTATTTTTGCTTCTAGCTTCTTACAATGGTTGATTTCCAATCTCATCTTTATTCTTCCTCGCCTTCTCCAACTAATTTTTCATATCAAAGTTTTCTTCTTTAAAAAAAATTATCTTTCATTAAGAATTCAAAGATTTTTCTTCAAAATTTTGTTCTCTATCTTGAGATGTTTTATCATCCTTGCTTTAGCTTTATTTTCATCTTCAAGAGTCACTAGTCTCTTAATCTCTTCATCTCCAGACTCCTTCACTGGAAAGACACCTTCCTCACCTCTTGAGGAATAAACTTCCAAACACTGATTATCTTCTTATTTTATAACCCCAAAATCATCATCACTAGATTGGAAATAAGAAACAAAATGTTAATGACTGAAAACACTTCCTACCATACCTTTTACCAAGAGGAGAGGTTCTTCTATTTTTGCAGCACTCCTGACTTGTTTACAACCCTTCTTATTTTGAGATTGTTTCCTCTTGTTATTTTCCATAATCCCACAATATACCCTTGAGCAATCAAGCTCCACTGGAAAAACCTGCTATGATAACAAATGTTGGATATGAGCTCACTACTGAGAGGGGGGGGTGAATTAGTAGTCTTATGGTTTATTAAAATTTTCAATTCTTTTTACGAAAGAACAAGAATCGGTAACCCAACATGAAACCAACATAAAATCAACACATTAAAAACACCATTAAAAATATAAAAAGATGAAAAAAAGAATACACAAGTATTCTAGTGGAAAACCCCGTCGAGGGAAAATAACCACCCATTGTTGTTGCTGCTCAAATTTTTTATTAATAAGTTGAACAAATTTGTACATGGAGTAGCCAACACCCACTAGCTAGAAAACACAACTCCTATGACAACCTTTTGGAACCACATTTTTGGAATACTCTACTCACACCACTCTATGAATACCCATCTTCTGGAAGCCTCCACAACCAATGAGCCTCCCCAGCTAACACTAAACTATCTAGCCACCATTGGATGAAGATATTGCTTCAAATATGCTAATTTTCCAGCTAGATGACAACCATCTCCTCTATGCATTCTCTACCAATATCTACTAGTATGAAGCCTTTAAGCCTCCAACTTCTCCATGTGAACCACTTTCAGAATGTTTCATATTGGGTTCTTGACTCTGCTCAACATGAGAAACCCAACAACCTCTCTAATCTAAAATTAGTATGATAATCACACCACTCAACTCAGCTACAGTTATATGATAAGGTATGAAAAGCACTACAATACTCACACACACTCAATACACTCTTCAACATGACACACACACACATATATAGAAGTCCATCTTCTTCAACTTGAATCAAATACCACGAGAAAATACCAGGGAATTGTTTTACACATGCTCACAAATACGAAGGGAAAATACTAGGGTATTATTTAACCATTATGTTCTCACACAAAATACCATGGTAAATCATTAAGTTTTCACATAAAATACCATGGATAACATTCTTAGAAATATTAGCCAACCACATGCAACCAATTGAACCACATGCAAAATTGTATAACCAAACACCTATAGTTAATTAATCACATGTTAACACCAACAACCAAACACACACAATTGCATTTCCAAACACTTACAATCAATCAATCATATGCATAACCAATGCATGGCCAAACATCTGTAACCAATCGAACACATACGCACTACATAGCCAAATATATGCAACCAATCATGGCCAACAACTATACCAATCAAAACACCTGTACCAAACATATGAAAGACATTTGTAACTCATCCTATCAACAACTCATGCTACTAGGTTGAGATCAATTTCAACCAGCAACATTGCATCACAACACCAATGCCAACATATAGAGACTTGCACCTCCAAGGTTGTAGGGCACTTTGGTGTAGGGAAGATAATAGCCAACTTGCATAGGTATGTTTATTGGCCCAAGATGCAAACATGTAGCTAGGTTGGTAAGAGGATGCATGCCTTGTTATACCAACAAAACCAATGACAAGAAACAAAGTCTATATCATCCATTTCCTATACCCACTCATCCTTAGGAAATCATTTTCTTTGAATTTGTGGGAGGTTTACCAACAATTAGGAAGGGACATGACTACTTGTTCATGGTGGTTGGTAGGTTCAACAATATGTGTGTTATGATGCCATGTTAACTACCATCAAAGGGAAAGAAGAAAAAACCTTGTTATTTGGATAAGTCTGGGAGTACTTTGGGATACCAAAGAGCATCATTTCAAACAAGAACACGATATTTCTTAGTGCATTTTGGACTACATTGTGGGATAATATTGACATGAAATTGAAGAGGTATAAAACATTCCATCAACAAATGGATGGGAAAGCAAAAGTATTCAACATGAATTCGATGCAAATTTTGAGGGGTTATAATCAGTGCATCGAAGACTTTGGAAGAAAATATTGTGTATAAACAACATTCTTATAACATATACTGGTAAGTTATCATTTGAAACTTATTTTGGATATTTTCCACCTTCACCTTTGGATATTTCATATGGTAAACAATGAGTGAAGGAGATCTTATAGGGGATGCCTTAAGGGAAAAAAAAAAAAAATCATAAGATAAGGTAAATCCATAAATAGGTGTAAGAGGCATTGCAAAAGTCACAAGAAAAATACAAGGCTAAGCATGATAAATACAAAATAGATAGGTCATTCAAGGTGGGAAACAGAGTATGATTATATTTGAACAAGGGGAAGCTACAAGGTATTGGCATGAAAATCAAGGCTCTATGATATGGATGGGAGATAATACCTATATACTCATTACACCCCCATACATGTGCATTTACTCAGTGGTGAATGTATAAAATCTAAAACTCTATGAGCCTTCCATGTTATATTAAAAATAGGAGCACGTCTTACCTTCCATAGAGGATTTGGCACCAAATTCTTAGGTAGAGTTGGAAGAGGAAACAATCTTATAGAAGAGGCCTAAACTATAGTATATAGCTTACATGAATTTTAGCATATTGGGTTGAAAGTACAACTTCTAGCAAAAGTTAAATGGTATGCCTAAGAGAAGGTGGAGGAAAATTTTACTCACCTCATTTAGTAGAAGTTTTAGGGGACCAAAGGCCTCGTAAAATTGGGAGGCGTGATCCATATTAGACCATTATATTATTTTCCATCATTCTTAATGATTTTATAGTGGAAAAAGGTGGATGAATAAACTCATAGGACCATTTTTACCAATGGGTGCCAGTTTGGCAAATTGGGGTTTAAAACCTTCCAAAAGTAGTTTGAGGCATCAAATGGAATTTTTTTTACATCAGTGTATCACATTTTAAAACTATTCTACACACATATACATGTCCAATTGCACAAGAATCACGTCAATCAGAGTCTATATGCAAAATTTATGCCACCTGGAAGTTGACCTTCCTATTTTGACCACCCTAATTCGAGAGGATGCCATGTCAGCCATCATTATTCATGAAAATTAGCTATTCATGTGATCATGATGAACAATACTTAAGAATATTTCATATTTTAACTCTATATAAGAGTTTAAGGAATCAATCCTAACCACTAGTAGGCTATTGGGCTATGTTATAACCATGCCACTACGAAGAAAAAGGGTTCCATTCTATTTGAGGAAATTTTGTTGCATAGATGAGAAGAGTAACTAAGAGGTGATAGGAAGAGATAAAACAGAGACAATGTGTGCACTATATCATCCCATGGGCCACAAGACTCACTTCTTTATACTTGTGTCCATTTCTATTCAAATAAATAAGCCATATTGGTCTCACCTTTTAATTTGATTTTCTCCCGAAAGGGTTTCCGACATCATGTCTTATGGAAATTGTGTTTTTTGAGTTTTATTTTTCTATTCTCAATTTTTTGTATAATTATAATTTGCACGCATACACAATAAACAATAAATAACACATCTAGAAATTTAAGGAGAAATAAACCATCATAGTGTAGAATTCAAGTTTTCTAATATTTTTTAGTAGATCTATTGTGACAAATTGTCTAGTGGAATATCAAAAATAGTTTATATATTGGGTAAGGGCTCATAACACTCAACTTTGTGATATTTCAAGGCTTGTTTCCATTGTTAAAGTGTTGTTTGATTTTCTAGTATGAAGTTTTTGCAATAAAATTTTCATCTTAAATTAGTAATATTTTTAAATTAAATCCTAGAGTCCATCACCCAAAAGGTGTTATTAGCCATCAGTTTACTAACCTATGTTAGAGGGCGTTTAGTGTAGGGAATCCTCCCTTAGTTTTGCAGGAGTTGGCCT
The DNA here is from genome assembly GCA_000404065.3 of Pinus taeda. Classification (NCBI taxonomy): domain Eukaryota; kingdom Viridiplantae; phylum Streptophyta; class Pinopsida; order Pinales; family Pinaceae; genus Pinus; species Pinus taeda. Next base: position 68,571 of record APFE030574106.1, on the reverse strand, counting down.
AAAGAGTGGTGGACTCATGCCAAAGTGACAATGGGCACTTGTCTTATATGGTGCCACCTTAGCATCTTGTGAGGACCTTAAGAAAACCTTATAATTTAGGTGGTATTAATAACTATTCCATCTACATTTACCCCTTTATTCTTGGATTTATAGGAAAATATAAGGGGACATGACCTCCTAAAACTCTAGTTAATTGGTAACTTATGGTGTAAAATGAAATCTTCTCTTCGAAGAACATATCATAAAATGGGAATCCAAGGTCTATCCCTTTGTGTAACATGAAAATAAGTCATGATGAATCTTTCCCTCATAAATTCGTAAAATGCAAGTTCATGAAGAATATTTGGAATAGGCTATACATGAGATGTGGGTAGAATTACCTCATCTTAGAGAATAGAAAAAAATAATGATATCCTGGAATAATACCTGCTCAAAAAAATTCACTAAATGTTAGGTCCCTATAATACTAGTATATTCCCCTTATTGTTATTACTAGTTTAGCCCCCTATTGTTATTGTTGTGCCCTTACATTATTATAGATATGTAGGCTTTGATTATATTTGACCCGTTAGACCCCTATATATACCAAGGAGGTCTTATCATTTGTATCATCTAAGAATTTTTCATTTATGTAATGTAAAGGAGGTTTCCCCCTTGAAGAGAATAATCTTTAGGTCATTGATCTATCTTTTCTTCTATTTTTTGTGTTGGTTCCATAACATTTGGTATCAGAGCTTTGGATTCTACGGTTTTGCTTCTTCAAAAAGGTCATATTGGAATTTTTGTTATTACTTTTTTTTATGAGGTTTCAGAAGCCAAAATTTAAACCACGTGGAGCCAAAATAGTGATGAACTTTGTGTACAAATTTTAGATCTTGGTTCGCTATATTTTCGAAGATATGATCCACAAATGAGGGTTTTTTTAGGCTCCAGAATTTAATCACAAATAGTTGTTAATGTTTTATTTTAAGAGTCGAAGGTCTAAATAGTGATACGTGGCACTCCATACAAGTTCACTCTACTGAACAATAGATAATCAGGTCATCATAGGAGATTGGGCATAACTCTTTATTGAAGGATCCAATTTGGTTCTAACTTATGGGATTGGAAAGAAGAATCAAATGGCTACCATAGGATGAAATTTCAGACCTTGGAGATCTGAAATTATAGAGATACAACAGTTTTAATATCAAGCTCCTAAAAAGAAAAGAAAAAAGTGTGTATTTTTAAATTTTGCATAAATTTTGTTCGAAAAATTAGTTTGAAGCGATTGGAATGATATATTGAAGCATAGATATTAGTATTTAGTTCTAAAATTCCTCCAAACCAAAATAATTCTACACCCATTAAGCCCTCATAAAGCTCTAATATGACACATGAAGAGGAAGAATTGCAACATGATATATCAAAGTTACCGGACCAAGTGCAACAAATGTTGCTCTCACAAAGAGAAACCAAAGATGACATGGATGGTTTAAAAGGGTACATGGATGGATTAAAACGGGACATATATGGTATAAAAGGAAACATGGAGGTTTTTAAAGTAGGCACGAATGTGATGAATGTCAAGTTGGAGGGCTGGCCAAAGTTGTTGCAAGAAAGGCTTCATGGTGGTGACAATGTAATCTACGAAAATCATGATGAGGACAAAAGGAATATGAATTATGATTTTAGAGGCTCCAATGTGGGGTTTAAAAGCCACCACATTCCAAAGATAGATATTAGGAATTTGGATGGAAAGGATCTGGTAACATGGATACTATATATGGAGCAATATTTTGATCTACAAGATATGTAACACTCGCAAAAGGTACATCTCGCATATTTATAATTAGAACCCAATTAATTTGTATGGTATAGATGGATTTGTTATTGTAAACCACTTTTCACCTAGTCAATGTTTATAAAGGAAATGAGAGCACATTATTAAGATACAAAGAGGAACACCTTATGTTGGAAATAATACTGAGAAGGAGGGGGGTGAATCAGTATTATCAAATCACTAACTTTTTCATTTCCATACTTAGATTCATATACGCTACTTCAGTTAAGGAAACCCACGTGTACACGCAACTGTGTTTAATGCAACTAGCGTATATCCAAGAAACTTATAATTCAGTTAATCCATTATATGTTGATCTTTAATTAGTGCATCAGAACTTCATTAACCATATGAATAGTAAACTAGTGAAGTAAAATAGAACAGATCATCACACATAAGAAGCACACATGAACACCATGATATAAGGTGGAAACCCAACGCGGGACAAAAACCACCTACTGTTGTTTTCTTTAAGATAAGGAAAACCTGTTTACAATCTTGTACTGGCGCAGACTCATACCAGTATGTAGGCATCCGCCTGCAAAAGGCTACAAACTTCTCTCATTATCTAGCTTCTACTAGAAGGGAGCTACAACCCCCTGGCTCTTGTACTAGCCGATCCATTTACTAGTACATAAGTGCCGGCCTACTGAAGGCTATGACCTTCTTGTTTCATCACAACACCATAATATGAAAGCCATGTTTCATCCAATTTTCATACTAGACCTATCAACAACATTGAAGCTCAAAATCAATCACCACTACAATACAACTATTGCATAAACCAATCACCCAACACTGAATCACTGAAACCCTGTCATCAAAACACAGTCACCAAAACATAGAGCAGAACCCAGAACTTTGCAACAACAACTAGATCTAATTTGCAACTTCAAATATCATACTTCAAACAATATACGTGACTCTGATGAGTCGAACCTGCGTGTATACGTGCTTTTACCAAAGCTAACCCGCGTACACATCTGCAAATGTTAACTCAAAACTTTGCAGCTATACTAGACATCAGTCATACCCAGATCATAACATTTATACAATAAAACATGCGTCAATAATTCAGATCTAGTCTATCTATGATCAAACCACATAATGATAATACATTTGAAGCTTTATGATCTTGATACATCATCCATCATCAACCGAATAGGTGCATCCTTGGTTCAGATCAAGCAAAGCATCACAAACCCATAACCAACATACTAGATCTCATACTTCATTAGATATTCAAATCTTGCACACTTGCACATTGGCCTAATGATCTTCTTCTCCTTACATAGGTTTAGGCCTCTCTTAATACCATGGTCCAAAACCTCATAGGACCAATACCTTGGACACAATACCTGGGGTCAATACCTCATACCAAATACCACAGACCAAAACTTAGTTTTCTAACATGTAGGCGCCTTTCCTTCTGTGAAAGTGTGTGTGTATGTTATACGTGCCTTTGTATATAGTGAACCTGCGTGTATACACTACTTGGTATATATTGAACTTGCATATACATGCAACTTGGTATATAGTGAACCTGTTTGTGTACACAACTTGGTATATAGTGAACCTACATATATACACGACTTGGTATATAGTGAACCTACGTATACCTTTCTTTCTTCATTTTGTGAGTCTGAATTGTGATCTATCTTCTAAGTGAGTTACCATCAAGGACAACACTTGAGTCATACCTGTATCATAATGCCAACAATCTCCCCCTTTGGACTTGATGGCAACAACCACACCAAGTCACTCTCCCACTTTGACACCAAGGTCCAAGGGTGGACCAAGATATTTTCTTCCTTGATATACATTATGCTGTCCATACTCCCCCTGAGTACATGCTGAAATCTCTGATTGAGCTCCCCCTTTGTAGATTCCAAGATGTACCAATCCATCCATGCTCCCCCTGAGCACATTTTAAATTCTCTGATCGAACTCCCCCTTTTGTACATGCCAAGATGTACCAGTCCGTTCATGCTCCCCCTAAGCACATGCAGAGTCTGCAAAGATATTAAAGAATAACATGACTCTACAACTCAACTAAGTGAGAATGACCTTCCTATCACCAATGGCTCATACATACATCAATCTCCCAACCAAGTGGGGATACACCATTTTGACTCATCCACCCAACCAAGTGGGGATATACCAAATGTTTATACATTACTGAGATAGACATTATTACATCATCCTTCCCATGCATAGTGGGGGTATAGATTACATCATATGACTCATGGATCTTTAAAAGAAATTCATGACATTTTTAACAAAGACCAATGACCTAAACAAGACCATGATAGTCATCATCAACTATCATACATCATATGATCTGCACCATAAGAATCTCTCATCAATATCAGCAACTTGTAACTTACAATGCCATTCTCTTGACCAACCAACAAGATGTATCATTTAACCACGTAAACATTATCACCAAAGACTTCTAACCATAATTCCAACAATGCATTATTCAAAGCATATGTTCCCTCTGAACTTGTGCCATCTATTCACGGTTAGATCTGATCATTCATATATCAGCAAGAAGTATCAAGGCATCATTATCATCAAATTAGGATGAAAAGCACTTCTAAACAACATCTTATGAGTACCAACACATTTCCACACATCATTAGCAGATTGTAACCATACTGAACCATATTAGACCCTTTTTCTTGATTTTGTCCCACTGTTTTTCAACATATACGCGACTATGTAGCTTCGAACTCGCATATACACGCGACTTGTCATCATGAAACTTGTGTATGAGATTTAGAACATTGAGGTTCCACAGTTTTATCTCCCTCTGAGTCTGTCATGTCTGTATACTCTGCTATGCCACATCTTTCTAGCTATACTTCCTTTTTCTTCCATATCTTCGACTATGATGATGTTTTCTCCTTTTGGTATGGTGCCCGTACTTTGTTCCTTCATTCCTTTTCTATATGTCCAAACTTGTTACATGCATAATAACTTACATGTTTCATATTCCTTCTGTAGCAATCAATAGCTTTGTGACCAAACATATTGCAAGAAAAACAATATCCTTTAAAGTACCTAGAACGTGATGATCTTTTTGTGTGATGATCTTGAACCATTATACTTCTGCATCTGGCTACAACATATCCAAAATTATGACATACATAACATTCAACATTATTCATTAGAGGAATAACCGACTATCACTTCCATAGTTAGGAGTAAAAGATTTTCTTTGAAGAATTTCTTTCCTTGGTTGTTGATGGGATTGACCTCTCATCTCCTTGTTGAGCATTTCAGATTTTGCATTAGAGTTCCTGTCTTACTTTGTGAACTAGATTCACCTTCAACAGATTCATGAAAACCAAGACCAGTTTCGATAGCAGGAGACCTTTGACTACTAAGAATATCATCCAAGATCTTAGTACTATCTTGAAATCGTAAAAGCTTACCCTTTTCTTCTAATTTATCTTTTAGAATATTTACCTCAACCTCATGTTGCTCTTCCTTTTCAAGGTACTACTTCTTCATGATTCCTTCAGCTTTTCTTCCTTCTTCCAAATGATGTCTTAATTCAAGAACTTCATTTTCTTGCTTTTCGAGAGCTTGGATTAGTTCTTTATTCTGCTTATTTGATTCTTCAAGATCTTCTTTTAGCGAGAGGATCTTAGCTTCAAGACTTTCATAGTAACTGGATCTATCTCTAAGTTTCTTGATTGTTGTGCTCCTTTCATTCACTTCATTTCTTAATGATGTCACTTCATCCTGTAGCTTTTGACATTGATCTTCCTTTTCCTTGAATAGCTTCCTTACCTTGTTTCCTTCCTCTAGTTAAGCTTTTAGTTTGGTAGCTTCTTCTTTGGAGGCACATTCCCTTTTGTCCAATATATCTTGTTGATCTCTAATTTTGTCCATAAGCCTTTTAAATTTTGCCTCTATTTGATATCTTTCTTCTTCACCCATAAGAGCAAATTCAGTTGTTTCGCTATCACTTTCATCATCTTCAAATGGATGGAGAAATATATCACCAGAGGATAAAAAATTCATACCGGATAGTTCTTTTGCTTCTCCATTATGAGGTGATTCTGAATCTGAAGTGTTGCTTCCACATATTTCCCAATTGATTCTCCCACTTTCATAGTTCCTCTGAGATGTCTTCTTCTTCTTAGGTGCTTTCTTCTTTAGCTTCTTTCCCATTGTTCTACGGATCTCCTTCAAGCGATCAAGCCTCTACCAAAGGACCTAATTTGATACCAATTGTTGGAAATAATACTAAGAG
>APFE030574106.1:52326-62462 GCA_000404065.3 Pinus taeda | reverse complement strand
GTGAAGTACTCCTCAGCTTCTGGCAGGTTTCCTTTCCATTTACTGGCTTAATACATTTCGGCCATCATGTACCCCTTCTGACCTCATATATTAGGGGGCATCTGTTATAGCTCCAAATCTCACCAGTATGGTTTGTGATGCTTCAGCCATGGCCTGGGGCAACCCCTCCTTCCAGACCTGGTCATATATCTAAAAAACAGTGTTTTATTCCCTGTACGCGACATTGCCCTGAGTTAAACGCGTGTATACGCGGGTTCTACATAGCTAACCCGCGTATATGTATAAAAACACTTAAAAAATATAAAAATTCCGTATTTTCGGGCGAAGATCGCGGGTTTCACCTGCTGATCACCTGTTAGTGCCCGTGGCCTCAACTGTCCCCAACCAATTCCTAACTAAAAACTACCTTGGAGTTGGTATAAAAAGACATCATGAGGGAGGCCTAAAGAGGAGAAATTTTTGAGCAAAGTTATTATACTGATTTTCTATCCCCCTGATCAGGTCTGAAGACCCTTTGTGCCTCCTGCACTTCCCCCATCTTGTATAGGAAACCTTTGTTTCCTTTGTGTTTGGATGTTCATTTTTTCCCATCACATCTTGGAGAGAGTAATGGAGGGTGACCTACTAGTGGCTTGAGGCAGGACGGATCCAGAAGGAGGCTGAGCTTGGAGCCTGCAGAAGCAGATTCAGGTGATATTGCTCTTGTTTCATATTATTTTACTTATCTAATAAAGAAACACGTCTTGTTCCCGAAACGCTCTTCTCTTTGTGTTAATGATATTTATATGTGAAGTTCATACTTAAATAGATGCTTATAAGTTTGTAACTAACTCATCTTTTCATATAACATAAAGATCATTTTTTATGTAAAATCTTGTCCATATACTGTTGTAGTTTGTGGAATTGTGATTTTTACAGGACTAAGGAGCGGAAGGGACGTGAAGAAGGGTTTGCACCCTTGAGTAACTACCCAAACGTAGGACCACGGGTATGCTCCTCTCACCCTAGAAGTAGTTATTTATAGCATAAACGGTTGGTTGTGCGTGTGTTTCTTAACTTAGATAATTTTCCGTCTGCTAAGGTTTCACCCAAGAACCTTAGGGGAGAATTTCCCGCAACAATTTCCATACTTAGATTCATATACGCTACTTTAGTTAAGGAAACCCGAGTGTACATGCAACTGTGTTTAATGCAACTAGCGTATATCCAGTAAACTTATGATTCAGTTAATCCATTATATGTTGATCTTTAATCAGTGCATAAAAACTTCATTAACCATATGAACAGTAAACAAGTGCAGTAAAATAGAACAGATCATCACACATAAGAAGCACACATGAACACCATGATAAAAGGTGGAAACCCAATGCGAGACAAAAACCACCTGCTGTTGTTTTCTTTAAGATAAGAAAAACCTGTTTACAATCTTGTACTGGTGCAGACTCATACCAGTACATAGGCACCCACCTGCAGAAGGCTACAAACTTCTCTCATTCTCCAGATTCTACTGGAAGGGAGCTACAACCCCCTGGCTCTTGTACTAGCCAATCCATTTACTAGTACATAGGTGTCGACCTACTGAAGGCTACGACCTTCTTGTTTCATCAAAACACCATAATATGAAGGCCACGTTTGATCCAATTTTCATACTGGACCGATCAACAACATTGAAGCCCAAAATCAATCACCACTACAATACAACTATTGCATCAACGAATCACCATAGACTGAATCATTGAAACCCTGTCATCAAAACACAGTCAACAGAACATAGAGCAGAACCCAAAACTCTGCAACAACAACTAGGTCCAATCTGGAACTTCAAATATCATACTTCAAACAGTATATGCGACTTTGATGAGCTGAACCTACATGTATATGTGCTTTTACCAAAGCTAACCCGCGTACACATTTGCAAATATTAACTCAGAACTTTGCATCTATACTAGACATCAATCACACCCAGATCATAACATTTATACAATAAAACATGTGTCAATAATTCAGATCTAGTCTATCCATGATAAACCACATAATGATAATAAATTCCAAGCTTTATGATCCTGATCCATAATCCATCATCAACCGCATAGGTGAATCCTTGGTTCAGATCAAGAAAAGCATCACAAACCCATAACCAGCATACTAGATCTCATACTTCATCAAATATTCAAATCTTTCACACTTTCACATTGGCCTAATGACCTTCTTCTCCTTATATAGGTTTAGGCCTCTCTCAATACCATGGTCCAAAACTACGTAGGACCAATACCTTGTACCCAATACTTGGGGTCAATACCTCGGACCAAATACCACAGACCAAAACTTATTTTTCCGACATGTAAGCGCCTTTCTTTCTGTGAAAGTGCATGTGTATGTTATACGTGCCTTTTTATATAGTGAACTTGTGTGTATACACTACTTGGTATATAATGAACATGTGTATATACGTGACTTGGTATATAGTGAACCTGCGTGTGTACATGACTTGATATACAGTGAACCTGTGTATATACGTGACTTGGTATATAGTGAACATGCGTATACCTTTCTTTCTTCATTCTGTGAGTTTGAACTGTGATCTTTCATCTGAGTGAGTTGCCATCAAGGACAACACTTGAGTCATACTTGTATCATAAGGCCAACACCTTCTTTAGCTAATTAATAAATCTCAAACAAAAGGGTTCAATGGCAGAGCACATTGAAGACTTCCAAAAATTGAATATTAGGGTAACTGATATTCTAGAGGAGCATAATATTTATGTATTCATAGGGTCTTGAAAATATAACATCCAAAATGAGGTTCTCCTATGGGAACCTGATTCATTGGAAAAGGCATTCAGGGTGGCAAGAAAAGTTGAAAGAAAAATTGTGGCAACATGGAAGTCTATCACTCACAACTATAAAGATGGAAATGTTGCTACTCCTAGTCTTCCACAATATACAAGGTTGACACCACAATAATTGGAGGAAAAAGGAGAAAATGGGCTTTATTACAGTTGTGATATCAAATACACTAAATTTCATAAATGTGTTGAGAAGAAATTATTCTACATAGATTGTGAAGAGGGGGAAGAAAAGGAACAATAAACATCAAAAGAGGAGGATATACACTAGGAACCAACCCTAGAGAATGAAGAAATGAATCTCACCATACCTTGTAATGCATTGGCAGGAATTACCACTCCTCAAACTCTCAAGATAGGACAATATATCAAGAAGAAAAAGGTAATAGTTTTGATTTATTCAGGTAGTACCCATAATTTTATTCATTGTAAGATAGCCAAGGAATTTAATTTCTTCCTATATCCAACACCAAAGTGTGAAGTGATGGTTGCAAATGGAGGAACATTAAATTTCTCTAGAAAGTGTAATAATATCAAGCTAACCATGGGTGAATATGTATTGAAGAGTCCAATGTTTTCCATTCTAGTGGGTGGTGTTGATATTGTACTAGGAGTCCAATGGTTACAATCTTTGGGGACGATAAATTTTAATTTTCAAGAACTTTTCTTGATTTTTTTTTTTGGAAGGAAAGGAAGTTGGATTAATGGGTATCACAGGGAAATCAGGAGAGATAATTATCTCTAATGGCATGACAAATCTTCTGAAGAAATAACAACAAGACATCATTGCACAATTATGCTCACTATAGGTTCAAACATCAAAATCATATATTTCTACAAATCTCCAAAAAGTCTTGGATAATCATTCCAAGGTATTTGAGACTCCCAAAGGCCTCCCGCCTATTCATGATCATGATCATGCTATTCATTTGATTCTAGGAAGTGTTCCTCCAAACATCATACTATGACCAAAAGAGTGAAATTGAATGTATGGTTGCAGAAATGATAGAGGCTAGTATAATTCAACCTAGTCAAAGTTCTTTCTCTGCTCCAGTAGTATTGGTGCACAAGAAGGATGGATCATGTTGTATATGTGCGGATTATAGGGAGCTCAACAAGCTCACTATTAGAGATAAATTTCCCATTCCTACCATTGATGAATTGTTGGATGAATTACATGGAGAAATTTACTTCACCAAGATGGATCTTTGTTGAGGATATCATCAAATTAGAATGAAGACTGAAGAAATTATGAAAACAACATTCATAACTCATGAGGTTCATTATGAATTTTTGGTCATGCCTTTTGGCCTTACTAATGCACCTTCCACATTTCAAGGTTTGATGAATTCCATTTTCAAACCCTTCCTTATAAAATTTGTGTTAGTATTTCTTGATGATATATTAATCTATAGAAATTATTGGAAGGATCATGTTCAACATGTTGACAGGGTGATCAAACTATTGGAGGAGGAAAAATTATATGCAAAAACCTCCAAATGTTTCTTTGGAGTATAAGAGACGGAATATTTGGGTCATATTGTATATCATGAGGGTGTTAAGGTAGACCCTGACAATATTAAATCCATTAAGGAATGGAAAATCCTCAAAACCATAAAGCATCTTCGAGGATTTCTCGGGTTGACAGGGTATTATCATAAGTTTGTTAATAATTATGGGATAATAACAACACCTTTAACAACATTACTAAATAAAGGTGCATTTCTTGGACTCCAGAAGAGACTAAGGCCTTTGAATAACTTAAAGAGGAAATGTGCCAAGCACATGTCTTAGCTACACCAAACTTCATAAAAACCTTTATTGTAGAATGTGATGCCTTGGGAAATGGAATTGGTGTTTTTTTAATGCAAGAAGGAAGACTCGTTGCTTTCAAAATTCGTCCAATCAAAGGAAATTATTTACACAAACCTATATATGAGAAGGAAAGTTTGGAAATACTACATGCACTAAAGAAATAGATACCCTACCTAATTGGAAGACACTTCAAGATAAAAATAGATCATGACAGCCTTAAATACTTTTTAGAACAAACATTATCTTCAGAAGAGTAGCAAAAATGGGTCACAAATGTGTTGGATTATGACTTTGGAATCATCTACAAAAAAGGGAATCAAAATGTTGTTGCAGATGCACTCTCAAGAAAGGATGACGATGTGGAAGCATTTCTTTGTGCCATTTCTATTATCCAACCTGATTGGATAACCAAAGCAAGGGATGAATGGAAGAATGATGAAGAGGTGTGGAAACTCATTCAAAAGTTGCAGCAAGATCCTAGTACATCTGATACATTTAGTTGGAAAGATGATTCATTATGGTACAAATATCACTTATATCTTTTTGAGAATCCCCAACTCGAGCAAAATATTATTTTGGAATTGTACACCTCCCCATTAGGAGGGCACTTAATATTTTTAAAAACTTACCACATGGTCAAGAAGAAATTCTTTTTGGGATGGCCTTAAATCTTATATTCAGAAGTTTGTGGTAGAATGTTTGGTTTTCCAACAAAATAATGTTAAGACAATTAAGACCTCATGTCTGTTACAACCTTTAGCCATTCCAAGTCAGCATTGGGAGGAGGTCTCAATGGATTTTACTACATGTTTAACCAAGTCTGGAGGAAAGAGTGTCATCATGGTGGTAGTTGATAGACTTACCAAGTATGCACACTTTTTTGCATTACCTTATCCTTTTAAAACTAGTACAGTTGTTACTTCATTTATGGAAATAATTCAAAAGCTACAAGTAAACCCAAATATTATTGTAAGTGATAGAGATCTCATTTTCACTAGAAGTTTTTGGACATAATTATTTTCTTGTCTTGGCACTCAAATAACTCATAACTCATCTTATCATTTCTGACGAGAAAATTGAGATAGTGAACAAATGCTTGGAACGATATCTTTGTTGTTGTGTATATGATAAACAAACACAATGGGTTAAGTGGTTACCTCTAGCTGAATGGTGGTATAACACTTCCTTCCATACTACAGCAAAAATGACCCCATTTATAGCACTTTATGGATATCATCCACCATCCATCGCATCATCTTTAAGAGAAAATTCTAAGGTTCAATCCATGGAATATCACATCGAGCATCAACAACAAGTTCTACAACTCTTAATTGATAACCTCACTCTAGCAATAAATCAAATGAAACAACAAGCATATTAACACCGCAGTGAACGAAGTTTTGATTCAGGCGACTGGGTATTTTTATGATTACAACCATACAAACAAATATCCCTCAAGCAAGCTAAGAAGGATAATAAATTATCACCCAATTACTATGATCCTTAGAAGGTGTTGCAAAAGATTGGTACTATGGAATACAAATTAGAGCTACCTGCATCTTCCTTAGTACACCCAGTTTTCCATGTTTCATGCCTAAAGAAGGTTATTGGTCACAAGATCCTAGTTTAAATAGTGTTGCCAGAACTTGATGAAGAAGGAAAAATCATATTTGATCATGAAGAAGTCATGGAAACAAGAACGTGATAGCTATGGAATCAATTAATTTTAGAGTATCTCATTAAGTGGAATAACTTACTCGCTGAAGAATCCACACGGGAGGATGATAATTTTATACAAAATCATCCACAACTACTCAAGCATTGAGGACAACATTTGTTTTAAGGAGAGGGGATTGTTAGGTCCCTATAATACTAGTATATTCCCCTTATTGTTATTTTTAGTGTAGCCCCCTATTGTTATTCTTGTGCCCATGTATCCCCCATGTTGTTATTATTGTGCCCCATAGAAGCCCATTATTGTTATTGTTTTGCGCTTACATTATTATTGATATGTAGGTTCTTATTATATTATGACCCCTTAGACCCCTATATATACCAAGGAGGTATTATCATTTGTATCATCCAATAATTTTTCATTTATGTAATGCAAAGGAGGTTTCCCCCTCAAAGAGGATAATTTTTAAGTCATTGATCTATCATTTATTCTATTTTGTGAGTTGGTTTCATAACAGAGTCCATCGCCCAAAAGGTATTATTAGGCACCAGTTTACTAACCTGTGTTGGAGGGTATTTAGTGTAGGAAATCCTCCCTTGGTTTTGTAGGAGTTGGACTAAAAAGTGATGGACTCATGCCAAAGTGACAATGGGCACTTGTCCTATATGGTGCCACCTTAGCATCTTGTGAGGACTTCAACAAAATCCTCTAATTAAGGTGGTAATACCAACTATTCCATCTACATTTACCCCATTCTTCTTGGTTTATAGGAAAATCTAAGGGGACATAACCTCCTAAAACTATATTAATTGTTAATTTATGGTGTAAAATGAAATCGTTTCTTTGAAGAATGTATCATAAAATGGGATTTCGATGCCTATCCCTTTGTGTAACATGAAAATAAGTCATGATGAATCTTTCCCTCATATATTCGTAAAATGAAAGTTCATGAAGCATCTTTGGAATAAGCTATACATGATTTTTTGGTAGAATTACCTCATCTTTGTTACAGGTCTCTTTGGGCACATCACTCTCGACATTCAGATTAGTACAATTAGGGCTCATCAAAGCCTAATTCAATTGTTACATGCCCTAGACAAATCATCAAATTGAATGCTTAAATCCATGAAAGTTTCCTAGCTTGAAACCCTACTGAAATGCCTCCTTGGGATACCAGCGCAGCCTTGGTCAAGGGTAATTGCATTGCAAAGTAGGTATGACCATTCAGGCCTACACTGCAGTGCACTTAGGCCCTCTTTAACCTGGGATGGGCGAGAATGAGCAAAATTGGCATTGGATTCTGGGGATAATCTCTGATTCTAGAGTATTCTAGAAGGATGGCCAGCTCTTATCTCATCCCATGAGGTTGACTTTGGATAGGCTATGGATCAATTACCCCTCTATCCTCTCATCCATTTCTCCATTGAAACTAACTCCAATTTTGGAAAACCATTCAATGCTCAATTTATGACATAACCACCTACATTTCCCTATAAATTGACCACTCATCATAGTGATCAGGAGGCTGGAATTTGAAGATTGTAGAGAAATATTATTGGTTTGAGATTTTAGCTCATGTCAAGTAGTGTTATGCTACTGCATTGGTGTGACGAGGGTTGGACTGAAGTTGGATGAGTGACACAGGATCGAACTGCATTGGGTGTAACTCTTCCTTCTACATCAATAAAGTTGTTTGTTCCTTTTCCCATATTATTGTTCATATCTATGATGATTATGTGCTTAAATTTTGTTGATTCCATTTGTTTATAGTAGATAGATCATGTACTTTGATCATTGTCTTCTTCTATTTCTATTGACAAGTACCAATTGAGCAGATTCAGTTCGAGTGGGAGCGACAGGAGCAATTCAAAGGAGATCAGAGGAAGTGAAAGACAACAAGTAAGTTCCTTCATCTCATATATCTATTATAGGAAAAGGTTAAACCACTTTCTTTCTGTTGTTCTAAGTGTAGCTACCCACTTAGGGAAAATGTATTTATCCATAGGTACAAATTCCATATAACAAATTCACGACCATACTGGGGAACGACTATCATTCCTGATATTTTATCCTCATCATATTACATCTTAGTAGACTTTACTTGACTTCATTGATCTCTTTTTAGTCATTTTGAAGTGCTTTTTGGTCAAAAAGTGTGCTTGAAAGTCTCCTAATTGGACTCTCTAGCACTAGCGCAGTGTTGGTCTTGACATAGTGCACTGTAGAGAAGCCTTATCTTAAAGACAGTGCACTACAATGCATTGTATCCCACTCTAGGCTGCTTTGATCCCTGTTAAGCTAAAAAACCCACCTTTGGCTTGGTTTTTCCAAATTTTCTTCTGATGTTGTTTGTTGAAAGCTTAATGTTTTTTATGGTTCTGAAATCAATTTGTATTTCTTCTCCTATCCCTACTTTGGCCTTGATTGTTTAGTGTTTCTTAAGTGATTTCTTTATCATTATCAATTCATTGTCAAAGTTAGCTTACAATAGATTAGTCTTTTCTGAAAAAGAAGTGTCGTAAAGTCTTCATTTCTTTGAAAAGAAACTGTTGTAAAGTCTTCATTTCTTTGAAAAGAAACTGTTGTAAACTCTTCATTTCTTGTGAAATGTATTGATTGATCATTTGTGCATTTAGTTTCCTTTTGTTCATCTAAAAATTAAAGGAAATGAAAAGAAAAACATGAATTATGAATTTAGAGGTTTGTGCATGCTTGTAGGAATAGTATAGGGAAAGTTGCATTAGATGTGCTCTATGCTCTTTGTTTAAAGATTCTGATTTCTCTATCCATTTTAGTTACAATTTTCATTGTTCAAATCAAATGAAAAGAATGGTTCTCATCATAGTTGCATTTTAGGAGTTTCAGAAACATCACGGGGTGAACCTGAAAAGAAAACTTTAAACAAGATCAACTAAAATTTATCTCAATTAACCTAATGGAGCATTGTAACTTAATGCATAACATTTAGCGGTCTAGGCTAGATACGTGTTCTAGTGTCGTTAAATATAGCAACAGTTGCTAATGGTCTGTGATACATTCTGAGTGTGATACCTCATTCCACGTATGTAAGTATATCGTAGCTCATCCACGTACTTTCGGGTATATAGGTTGGTGTTATAGTAAAAAAAGTATAAAGGAATTCTCTCACTATGCGGTTTCACATTAAACAGTTCTAACATGGATTGGGCCTCTGCGTACTTTCGGGCATATATGGGAGGACTACATTAGGTTGCTATCCATCCATAGGTAACCGAGTTGATCGCCTTGTATATTGTGATACATCAAAAACAACATTCAGGGAGATTACTTGCACATATGTTAAGTCCTTGGCTCCTCTGAGGCAGTATATTGTAGTTCATAGTTACTCCGCAATCCTTTTGCCTAGATTATCCCTCTTTTGTTTTGTTATGTTATTTTGATTAAAATAAAACTAACTGACTGTGGATAACATCCTTGACATCACTCCTTAGTTGATGTTAGTTTGAGACATATGAAAACAACTTCGGAACCCACCGATCAAGGAATTCCTTTTTATGGGAATCCTAGTTCTTTTCCTCCTTTAGGAAATATTAGTGCTCCTTATATGGTTACATTATCCCTTCTGGGACTTACCATCGGCTTGCCAGTAGTTAGGCGCTGGCACATTATATATGTAATTATGCATTTTCTGCACGCCCGCATATATTTTAGTTGCCCAATACTTTGAATTATACTTTATCCCTTAGCCTGGGCTTAGCGGGCTTAACGGACGGCCAGTCTGAGGCACTGTATCCCTATGCAATCTGTACTAGGGAATACGG
>APFE030574106.1:6177-48091 GCA_000404065.3 Pinus taeda | reverse complement strand
AATCCAAGCATAGTTTTTCATTTGAAGCTTGTGTAAACATGAAACTGAATCCAAGCATAGTTTCGTATGGTTCAAGCTTATGTAAAAATGAACCCATCTCCATTTTAACCATCGTGATTGCCATTCTATCAGCCTCTTCCGTCAGATGAGCCTTGGTTTTTCTCCTTCCATCGTCGCTATCTGCTTGGCCGATCATACGCTTTCACTTGGTTGTTTTACCCTTTTTGAGGAACAGTTGCAATGAGTGGTCTTATTAGCCAGCCTCTTCACATAAATCAACATGTTTTTGAGAGGTTCCAACATCACCAAAACCATTTGCTATCCTAGACACCATTCGTTCCTCTAAGTGGAGTGCTCTTTAAGCTCTTTTCAGACTCTCAAAATATGAAAAGATTGTTGAGCGCTTGTCCTTTTCATCTTGTAAACGGATTGGAAACGACATCTACTAAGTATAAGTTTAACCCTTTTCCAGACTGAGATAGATTACTTATGAAAAAGGAATATTTTGATCGAACATGATCAATAGGTTCTCTCTTGTATTATTTTATGCCTTTTCAGACTTGAGAGACAAATTTATAATACCTCTCAAAAAAAAAATCACTAAATGCTCATTGCTTGAAAGGCCTTGGTCTAATCTCTCTAAAAGTATTGTCATGGAAAATATTGATAAATCAAAATAATTTGTTAGGGGTTTAATGGAGAAGGAAAATTGTTACAAATGGTAAGAGATTTGATCAACTTCTGAAGCACTCCATTAACAAACAAAATTGTTCCAATACATAATAAACAAAAAGTTGGATATATAGAAAACAATTTCTTAATGGCCTCCAACACATGGAAAGTGTTATTAGGGAAGAATGAAAATGAACATTTGATTTTCCAAGATTATATGTTCTTGAATGGAGCTTTGAATGGAAAACTGTGAATGATGGGAGAGGGGGTCATAATTAATTCTAAAGTAAAATTAAAATTATCTTTCATTTGGAATTTAAGATAAGCGACCAACAATAAAGTAATACATTGTTAACTTATAACATTATCATGTTTTGAACATCAAGAGAATATAAATGCTTCAGTAACTATCATTAATGACCACATAAAAAGCACTAAAGAAAAGAAGATCCGCCTTCTCCCCAAGGAAGACTTAAATTATTCGTCGAATATTCCCATTGCTGTAATGATTCCTTGAATTTTCTCCACCAAGAGAAATGAGTCTTTAAGATTACAACATACTGGATAGAAAATGTTGAAACATTAAGACTTAAGGAAAACATTTTCTTTAGAAAAGTGGGGGAAGAAAGTAACTTTATCAAATTGAAAAGGGTGATTTCATTTTCCCTAAGGGTGAGAAGGTAATGACTCATGCAATCATATGATATTATCCCCATTCTTCACCAATGAAATGTGGGGAAACTGGTTAATTTCTATTTCCCATGTAGGAGCCTCGCATAAATGGAGAGGGTTATGGAATGCATAAGGGGCGCTAGCCATTTCATTCTATTCTATTTTTCACTCTATGATAAAATGGGGCTTCTCTATGCTGGTTTATAGGTTTGGATTGACCTGGAGCTCTCCTATTCTTTTGTTTTTTTCATGGTGAGGAAGTGGTGGATATTAGTGGAAAGGGAGCTTTACTCCCACCTTCAACGAGTGTGATTGTTGTTGTTTTGATGGGAAAGTTTCTTGAACTTGGAGTTGCATGATAGATGTGTTATTATATTAGGGAAATGTCACTAAAATCATAACCATGGATATAGATATATAAGGAGTTAAATTTGATTGTTGGGTGAAGGATACTAATAAAGTTTAGGATAAACTCAGTGTGAAATCCAGGAAAGTGGAAACATGAATCCCATTACTTCATCTCATTTGTATGAAATATTAGAAAATAGAAGTCTCTCTTCATAATCTAAAATATCTTATCCTAGGTGATTAGTTCCACCAACCTCCCACCCTAACCTTAATACATGTTTCCAACAATGCCCATTCATCATGAGAATTCATAATATTTCTAGTATGAGATCAATATAAATAAATAAGTGGAGGGATTTATTGATGGCTAGTGGATTTTAAATATTATTTTTTAATATTTTTATTTTTCTATGATGGTAATATACTAAATAATGTCAAATATTAAAGAAAAAATTAAGGATTCATATTTATTTTAAAGTATTAAAAGTTTGGTGAAATTTATTATTTACATGGATAGGCGTTATATGGTGAGATTTTTGGTGGATACACTACTCAAATTCGTCATCCTTGACACAATATTGAACACATGTCCCACCAGATTGTTTCCATTAATTGTTGGCAGCACTCGATGTTGTTTTGGGCAACTCATTGTCCTCGAAAATGTGCATCATTCTCAACTCCTTCATCCTCGAGCTCACTGTCCTCACCACATGCATTATCATTGTCTTAGGAAAATCAAGTTCTCTAGGGTGACTACTTCAATGGCAGTGCCACCATCATCCTCATCATGTTCTGCAACACTGACATTGTCATCAACGACTTCAATTTTGGATTAAATCAAAGACATGGAAAAATTCCAATGATGGTCCAAAAGTAATTTGCCATCACATTGAACTAACAACAATTGTAGTATTACTATCAGTAGCATTACCGTCCTTTAAAATGAAGGAAATAAGAATAATTAAGAGAAGGTAGTTGATTGTGGTCAGAGTCTAGTTGATTATGAGCTCTCCCAAAAGAAAAAGAAAAAAATCCTTTTTAATCTTCCAGGCCACCACTTCTCTTGCAATCTGCACACCTTTGTAGAATCCATTATGTCTGCTCAGAGTCTGTAAATCACCTACCAAAGGTCCAATCGTCTAATAATAGATAGTATGGAACATGGAATCCAGTACTCCATATCTGAAATATATAATAAATGGCCCTGCAAAAGTAGCACCAAAGTCTTTAAAATCGAAGTCCTATAAGGGCTTATTTTTGCTATATTTCAGTTGATTGGAAATCCCTCCTCCCCATATTTTTGTCTCCAGTATTGCAGTGATGGCCAAACCTAGAAACTCCCTTTTCTTCATGTTCCCTTGTCTCCACTATTGCAATGATGGCCATGCCCAGAAACCCCTTTTCTTCCTCTTCTGTTGTCCCCATTATTACAACAATGGCTAGGCTTAGAAACCCCCTTTTCTTCCTCTTCTGCTATCCCCAGTATTACAACAATGGCCATGCCCAGAAACCCCCTTTTTCTTCCTATTCTGGAAGTTGAAATTGAGAACATACCCAATTTCCATAGACCCTATCATATGTGTGCCCCAGTAAAACACATTATTGATCCCTCTAGTTCTCACTATCGATATATTTCAATTTACGTTATTGAATTGATATGGGTAAAAGAAGTTGTTGGCCCATGCAGCGGGGAAGAGCAACCACATCTTCCATTTGGAGAATAGTTTAAGAATCTCCATGGCCTTGGTGTTCACATTAGATTACTTAATCATAATAGCCCTGCTACCATTGTCCCTAACCACTTTCATGTGTGGAAGCAAAGGCAACATCAAAATAGCCCCAAAGGCCATGAAGCACATGAAGGCTATATAGGTTCCATCACATACAAACCCGTCCATGCTGTGATAATTTAATATAAAGGAAATGAAACCCCATATGACTCCAAAATTGAATATACTCCAGAATAGAGAAATGTAACTTCCCTTCTTATCCTCAGTTGAATACGAAGTCTAATCGATGCCTAGACAACCCATAGCAATCCTTCTCCCACTCCTTAAATTCATCCTACAATAACAACAAATGTCCCATTGTGGTGGTGATTGCAATAGAGAAACGAACCATCATAGAGGATATAAGTGGAGCACCCTACAAGGCATCATTTCTTTATTCATCACCATCATCATCTAAATCATGTACCTTAACATACTCGCACTCATCTTCATCATCCACCTCATCATCATCTGAGCTATTACCGGCAACATTGACATCCATATGACCAGGCGCTACACCATGGGCATTAATGGTTACCCCATATTGACAATCATCATCCTCATCCACATCAATCTCATCCTCATCCTCCTTCTCAAATTCATCCTCATACTGGTCACCCGAGCAGTTCATAGATTGAACCCCCTCCATGGTTTTCTTCTAGTGCACAAAAAAATGATTTTGAGAATTTTGGATCCAAATCCAAGTATGGTAAGTGAGCTGGTATTGATTTGTATTATGTAACATTGTAAATATTTTTAGATTTTCCCATGGATTGCCTTCACAACAATTTGAATTTATCTCATACTTGATGGTAATATAATTTGAAATGATTAAAGATTCATGGATTTTTGAGTGAGGAGATCGCACCTTCTTTTGAAATGATCTTTGGAACAAACTGACACACACATTTATATCCTTCATTGGCAGTTTATTAAAGCACCTGATATTTTAGAGAATGAATGGTTTAAGAAGGGTTACAAGTTGCCCAAGTTCCAAGAAGAATGGTAGATAATTCTGGATGATGTGGATGTTGTTTTAATGACTTGGAAGTAAGATCTTGTATGTGAGATTTTGTTTTTCATTTTTTGAGTATTCAAGGAACAATACTTTGACTAAGTTTTTTCTACTTTTATAATCAGGATCATCTTATCACAGAGAAGAAAGAGACACATCCTATATGTGAAATGTTGTTTTTCACTTTCTAAGTATTCAAGCAACAATATTTTGACCAAGTTTTTGCTACTTTTATAATTAGGATCATCTTATCATAGAGAAGAAAAAGACATATCTTGTGTTAATGAATGTGTTTGAACTAATCTCCATATCACAAGCTCTCAAACTCGCCAATTTGTTTGAAAAGCATATGGTATGTTATAGAAATTTGTTCTATAATGAGGTTTTAGAAAACTTGTGTTTCTTGAAATGCAAATTCACTTTTGATTCTGCAACATAAACCTCTGATTCAACAATTAGATTCTCAAGAACTATTCTTTCAAAACATATTTTTGTTGATTGCATGCCACTTATTGGATATTAATTATATTCTTCCCTTTCTATTTGTTATTCGAGATAATCAGTAAAATACATCATTCCATCCATGTCATGCTAGACTATTTTTTATTGATTCAATCTTTTTTAGGCAATAGGTACAGCTTGTTGACCACCAAAGTTAGGTAGCTTATTCTTTAATATTATCTGTAGGTATAGCAAGTTTGATATATCTAGAAAAGAAACGTGTGATTAGTGTTGATTTATGTTTAGAACTCTGAGTTGTGCATGCCTCCATAGTTTTTTCCACTTCCTTTTTATTAATACTTAAGAATTCATTGATGTGATGGAAGGAAATGTTGTGTTGCTTCTAGGGCCTTGCTAAGTGAGAGACAAGATTCACATCCAAATTCCCTGTAAAAGAGATAATATAAAAAATTGAAGTTGATGGATCTCTTGGATTTAGTGTGAAAAAGAAGAATTATAAGGGGAAACTGTAATCTCATAGATCTCAATTTTCCTAATTGGGACATGGAACTCTTCATTTCATTCTCATTTATGTCGGTTTTAGATGTACCTATCTATCTAGAATTTTGTCTTGGTCTCTTGGATTTGTCTTAGAATTTTTTTTTGGTCTCTTGGATTTACCTTAAATTTGGCTACATTTAAAATGATGTATTTGCATCTAATATTTCATGCCTATTATTACACTTTCTCTTAGATGAGGTTGCAAGGTGCTAAGACTAGAAGGAAGGGGCACTTGTCAATAGTTATAGAGGTATTAATATGGGGGATAACATTTATGTTCATTGAATTAAAGGATACTACATATTATATACAAATCCTATAACTGCAAAAATCCTTTTATGGCCCTTGAGAATCAATTGGTATTTTTCAGGTATTTGAAATTATCTCCTTTTCTTTTCATGGTCGAGGTTATAGGTATTTTAAAATGTACTTTCACTAGGAAAACAATGTGAACCCTGCAGTAGTGCATTTAATGTTGTATACGATGACGATAATATATCGTTTGATTTAAAGGTGTTTTAAATTATATGGTGAATATCCTAGAATATATAGCATTGGGTGCATATAGTTTTACCTTTCATTAAATATTTAAATTTATTTCCTTGGATGACTTGATCCACTAGTAGAATTTGTTTAATATTTCTTTCATATTTTTCTCAAGTTAGATATGCGTATTTTTCTTTTGCAGTTTATGTTTTTCTTTTGATGTTCTAAAGAAATCTTTCATCCGGGATCAAGGACATTGTTTGGAAGTCTGAATCTATCATGGAGGAGAAATAATAAAACTTGATTGTGATCTGTATGAAAAAGTCCCATGGGCTAATAAAATATGGAGATATAGAGTCTAGGGATTAATTATACTTGTTTGATAGATTGATTGTGCATAAATTTGATTGATTGGCTAAGTGGTACAATATACTTCTTTACATGTTGTGTAGTAGGACCACAAGATATTGAATATTGATATGAAGAAAGATTAGTTGTGGAGTGATACTATTAGATAGATTTTTTTTGGTTTTAATGTTAAACAGAATCAGAATTCAAAATTCTTCAAATTAATCCAATGCGCAACACTATTATTTGCGTTTAATTGTATGGCATGGCACACACACACACACACACACACACACACACACATATGTGTGTGTGTGTGTGTGTGTGTATAATGAGCATAATATTATCATATCAGTGAGTGAGGACATGCATGTTATAGATTAATGAGCATAATCTTATCAAATCAGCGAATGAGAAACCTGGGGATGAAATAGGATCTTTGCTATTATGTGGTTGGAAAGTGAGGGGAAATTTGTTCAATAATATGATTATTGGAAAGTAAGTGGAAACTGAAGGAAAATATGTTCGATGAGTGCTGGAAAGTATGGAGGGGAAATACATTGAATGAGTGTTGGGAAAATTTGAAGGGTGTTGTTTATAGAGGTAATTATTTTGTTTGAAAATTTAATTGTCTTTGGAATCTAGCTTTTTTTTGTCAAATATTTTGGCCATAGGAGTTTTTGAATTGTCGTTTTTTATGGTGAAAATGGATTCATCACCATAAAAAACCCTTAGGGCACCCAAAATATTGAAGCTTTCCAGCTATAACTCAGTGTTCCCAAAATTTCTGCCAAAATTTTACCAAAATCATACTAGAATTTCCACTATTTTCTAGGCAAAATTGGCCTCGAAACTACACTAATTTGAAGAGCTACCTATCATTTATATGAAATGAATGGTAAACGAAATATGACATCATTTTAAGGCAATGACAATATATATTTAAGCATATGTGAATTTGTAGCTTCAAGATAAAGTAGATGAGGTCTAGGACACACCTCGTTTATGGGTACCAACTAGAACCATGGCCAATAAGGTGGTTTGACCCAATGATGAATGCTCGATGGTGAATAAGGTGGTTTAACCGAATATTGAATAGTCAACTTGTGGACTGATTATATAAAAAATGAAAAATATTATTGATGGTGCACATTGTACGAGGCTTTATATATTCAAATTTTTACCTTGTTTTCCAAACATCACCTCTGGGCTTCTTGCTTAAGCATGATATGATGATGCACATTAGAGATTAATATTGTTGATAAAAAAATTAATTTTATTGAACCTAGATTCATGATTTTACTTATGCTTTAGAATTTCACCAAGGACATTTGGACTTTTTAATTTTATGTATGAAATTACTTTATTGAAAAAAAATGGCCCTTTTTATTTTATTTATGAGATATTTTATTGAAAATGAATTTTGGGAGTTATGTTTATTTGTTTCAAAATGGAATAAGAGTATATATATATATATATATATATATAACCACTTTGATATCTTAGTGATTATTCATAAAGCTATGTTCCATTACATTAACATGTTGATAATAATTTATGTAGTCTCTTGTTCCATGTTTATTTTTATTGTCTACAATTATAATGGTTACAATTAGGTTATATAAGACTATGTTTGATTTCATGATCATTTTTTTCATTTTTAAATATTTAAACGGATAATAAAATATACAACTATATCATTTAATTATTAAAGGACATGTATATTAATCTAGTTCATATTTTTCTAAGTCTTATAGTTGATAATGAACTTGCTCTTTGATATTCTTCCTTGATTGAGAATATTCTTGGAGAATAGGTAAATGTTTGGTTGTATGGTTGAAGTTCATTATTATACATGTACAAGGTTGGAATTTAATGTCATATTTCAGTCCATGTTATTATGAAAAAATGGGATAAACAAATCACAAACCACCTTGATTGACAAAATGAATTGGGATTTCAAAAGCTTATGTGGGAGTACTAGGCCATGATCACTACACAGAAATTGACTAAATAAACTAGAATTGAGATGATATTTTTTCTGGGTCAAAATGCATTTTTGAATATATAAATATATTCAAATTCCTAAAAAAATATTGGGACACTCATTTTATACACATTTAACAATATACAAATATACCATTATAACAATTTTTGACATAATTTTATTCAAGAAAAAATAAAAAATAAATAAATATTTAAACCATACTATTCTTTGGAAAAAAACAAAACCTACAAGATTCCTTTAAAATATCTATTTAACTATATCTTTTCCCCATGAAAGAAAACAAGTAATATTAATATTTCATAATAAACAAGTAATATTAATATTTCATGATAAACTTTCGAGTTGTGAGAAACATGAAATGTGTCCATTTCATTATGCTTAATAACTTGTGTATATAATTTATTTTAGACATAACAATTCATGGAGCCTGAACAATTATGATGTTTAGCAATAATAACCTTTGTTAGTAATAAAGAGTTATTAATGCAACTCACATTTGATATCTACATTTGTGCATGCTCATACGTATGTCCCTTCCACTCATGAGATTCTTCATAACTCGGTAAATATTTGTGTTTAGTAACCACTGGCATAAGTGCCACTCTTCAAGGATTTTTAATCCTTCAATTGATTATGTATCCCTTCATCCAAAGTTCTCTTTAATTCCTAATTTCTCAACTTGCAAGCTAAACATTCTAGTGTGAAGTTGTGTTATCCAGCTTTGGAGGGCATGTTTGGATGGATGGTTGAGCGGACATTGTCACATTGCCATCAAAATTTATTTTAATTATTCATGCACATCTTACTTTATTGCTTTATGAATTGGAACTTTAATCAATTCCAATTCCATGTACATCAACATTTTGTGACTATCAAGGTTTTGTGATGTCTTAGTTATGATCCCATAAGTGGAAGACAAATTCAAACCAAGGAGACATGTTCTTAGCTTGTTGTTGAAATATTGGGCCCTCATATTGTATTCTACTAATTAAGTATGTAATTATAAACAAGTAATTTTTACACATTAAATTATCTAAGTCTATTGTTTTCAATCCAATATTATTACTTTTTTTGTCTCTAAATTCTTTAAGTTGAAATCTTTTCACACTTTCCACACATGAATTTTTTTTACTTTGATAATATTTGGTCATTAAGTGATTCTAAATATTATGAAAGCAAGACAACTAAAAAAACAAAAAAAACAAAAAATAAACCAAACTTTATTCATGAACCAAACTCCTCCACTATTGGTGATTTTTGAGTTTAGGTTGTTTGAGAAAGATATTCAACAAAACTTTTGTGTTTCCTTCATTTTCAGATTCAAGTCCCTTTCCCCCTTCAACGCTTGTCTTGTCTAGAAACTATATGGATTTAATGATGTCACAAATCTTAGTTTTGTACTCTTGCAGCTGTATCACAGGGCACTTGTACAAGTCCTAAGACACAAGGTTAAATTGTGACAATGAAACAAGATCCTCCAATACCAGTATTCTATTATTTGACAAATCGATATCCTCCGGTGATTTAAGCCCTACTTGTACCAGATGTTTGATGTTGTCGAAGATCCTGTTATTGTTAAGAACAAGGCACTTTATATAAGACAAGGATGGAAACTCTTCTAGAGAGGTCAGGCCATCGCTAGGTAATGATAGTTGTTGAAGCTATGGAAACTACTCAAATAGAGCCGCAGAAGGCAACCTATATAATCTACCTTTAAGAGCATCGTCTAGGGTTAAAGAAATAATTTATGTAGCTTCAACTGCCTTTTCCTATGTTTTTCCCATCTTTCTGTGATTCAAGCTTCCACAAGAAGTTCAAACCCACCCACTCAAAACACAAGAATAAACTGCTTTTCCCAACTAAATCACTTTATTAGTCATGCGTTTATTTTATTTTTTTGGTCAAACTATAACTTTCCTAGGCAGAATCACTCACTTTTTACATCTATTAATCATTCTCTAATGTTTCAGAGGGCCCTACCCAGACCAAGCTTTTCCTGCTCTAATGTTTCAAAGAGAAACATTGTAACATGGTTAGGAGCTTGCCACAAGATAGCAACTAGTCAAATCTAGGGAATGAGAGTTTAGTGGAAATTCCTAGGTGGGCCTCATGCAAGAGAGGCCCTTGCATGAGGTCGAAATGCATATCATTTGTTTTAAATTTTTGTCTTTCGTTTTTTAAATTTACTGTTTCATTTTAATTTTTTTTAGTTGTTTTTTTATGGCCCCATATTTCACTTCAAGATTTTTTCTTATGAATGAAGATGGGAAAGAGTTTCCCTCGATTCCAACCTACTTAGTTTTGTCTTGTACGTATTTGTTTCTTCCCTATTATCATGATCATCATTCACCATGTCTTCTAACTAAGACACATTTGTGTTACTATCTAGAGGTGCACTTGCAGGCATTTTAATCTTGCTAGTGTTTTCATTCTTTGTTTCAAACATACTACTATCTTTTCTTTATGATAGATGGATTTTGTTTAAGTTTTGACTTTGAATTGGAAGTTCCATTATTTAATGGGGGGTTTCTAATGGCTACTAATACCACCGTGGACAATGGTAATGTTGGAAGATTTCTTAGGTTGATAATCGAGAGTTTCACATAAGACATGTTGATAAAAAGGAAGCATGGATTCAACACAAAGAGCAATGTGCAGAGAGGTTAGTTGCATCAAAATCAGGCAGAGGAGGTCTAGAGCTTAACCAATAAATACTGTATGTGGAGCAAGTTGTTCTGGCCAATTTGGACTCGGGAATTGATGCCTTAGAAGAGGCCATAAGTACATCCATTACATAAACCAAGGAAGCTCGATTAGAATACATAGAGAAGATGTTTCATATTTTTGCTTTGTTGGATGCAAGGCAAAGGAAAAAGGCAAACCGTTAGAGATCAAAATTTTTTGGGGGCTAATATCGATCATTTGGGTATTTTTTCTAAAATATTAGGTAATTGAAAATGAATAGTAATCAAACATATATAAGATAAAATTATTTAATGTGAAAAAGTGCCATAAATTTCAAAGAATATTTAAATCTTTCAAATGTTTTTCCAAAGTTTGACTAAATATTTATAATCCATGTTTTAAAAATTATAAAAATTCACCAAAGCTTCTGAGCTTTCTAGAAAATTAGAACTTCATACTACAGGTGCTCCTAATTCCCCCATGTTTATGCTTGAAAATAGTTAGCCAAATATTTACGATTAATATTATAAGAATTCTAGGAATTCACCAAGGTTGCTAGGCTTGCTGAAAATTAAATCTCCTAAAAAATTTCCCTGTTGTAGGCGTTCCTAATTCCTATCTATCTTTTTCTATACTTGAAAGGATGTTTGAACTGAAAATTTTATTTTAGCTAATTTTCTGCTTTGTGCTTTGATATCCAATGAAGGTCTGAACGCATACTCACACATGATTACTAGGGCCCAATGGAGAGTATTTTCCTTGCTCGATCTTCCCAATGGAGAGTATTTTGTGTCTCCGAGTATGACAGATTACTATGACTGATATTCACAATCATTGATGTCTAAAAAGCCCCTCTTAATGAATCCTTTAGTTCACCAAGATCTATAATAAGTTAGTGAGGATAACCATCCATGCCTTTTCAACATAAAGTAGGATGACAAAAAAACTCAACACTGGACTAAATAATGTTTTCATATCCCACTGATCACTCAAGAATTGTTCATTGCCTATACTTATGAATCTCTCTAAATGAATAGTTAAGTAATAACCTTTTTCAGCAAACATAGGAGGATTTAGATAAGTAGTTAAGAAATAATACCATTCACACGTTGAGAAGTTGGGTGAGTTTACAATTTCTGTATAGAATTTTCCTTTTCCTTCAACTAGAGTTTTATATAGCTACTAAGGGCAACGAGGGAGCGGTTTATGTTTGCCCCTTCTAGAGATATGGTTTTTCTTTAGTATGTGGCTAGAGATCTCTCAAAAACAGTTTGATCTACAAGAGACAATTTTCCCACATGAGTAACAACACTTGATCCCTCATTCAAATTGTATTCTAGCACAACCTACAATGATAAAAAGTCATTTAATAATGAGTATATGCTTGTAGGTCTACTAAAATAAATTTGTGTAGAAGAATTTCTAAAGAATATGACATGTTAAAATTGCAATCCAAATACAAGTTCAAAGTAGTATTACTTGGAAAATTGCATGAGATCAAGATAAAGTTTCATTAACTCGAGTTGGCTATGTTTTTCTTCTCTGATTGCATTGATGAAGCTAGGCCATCACCTTCAACCACCGATTGCAGGAAATTGACATGATTCAACATATTTAGCATATATGTGTCTAAATTTTAAACATGTCATATTCTTAAGAGAAACCATACCTCTTCAAGATAATGTGTGTTTCTTGTAACTTATATTGGAAAAGTAATTAAAATTTGTTAATTTCATTGGCATTCAATAGAAAGGAAATTAGATTTTGTAGCCAACATAAATGTAAGTCATATGGAATACAAAGGATTATGGGTTGTCTATATTAAATTCATATGTCTTATGAAAGAAATGCAAACTTGACTAATAAGCTTGTTGGAATTTTATTTGAGAAGAAAAATAGTATAGAAGTTCACGAATATATCAAAGTCAGCAATAGATTGTCACAAATCTCCAAAGTTTGTAAGTTGTTTATCACAAATCCCCAAGAACAATTGAAATCAAGACTCAGAGAAACTTTGATGTTTTCCAATCAGTCAAGGTAAGGACTCCTCATATAACTACTCTATTGTTTTTCAATTGGAAAGGTAATTATTCAAGTTAATTTCATTGATATTCTCTGGAAATGAAATTAGATCATTGTAGCAAAACTTAAATGTAAATTCATATGGAATACAAATAAATATGGGTTCTTGGATATGTCAAATTCATGTCCTTTCAAATAAATGCAAAAGTGAGCAATAGGCTTACTAAAATACTATTTGAGAAGTAAAATATAACAATTATATTATATCAATGTTGGTAAGCAATTTGCCACAAAACTCCCACAACAGCTGAGGTGTATGAGCCTTTGGATTCTTCTAAGGGGTGTTTAGATCACAATGATTTAGCAATTGAAGTTTTTGCTTCAGTATTGAGGTAAATTAACAGGATTAGAACTTTAAGGTATACAAAATTGTTGGGAATTCACGTTGTCAAGTTAATACTAATTATATGGTTAATGCAATAATCAAATACCTATTTCCCTCCACTTTTTACTTTGTTTACTTGCAATCCAAATATACAACTATATTTAGTTTCCCAACTTGCTATTGATTGCCTTAATTGATATCCTTTGGTTGTTTTCCATTGTATCTAATTATTGACACTAACATAGTCGCCCCCCTTAGCACAGTGGACCTTAGAAGAGATACCCAACCTCCAAGTTCGTTTGACCAGCTAACCTCCGAGCCAATTTGACCAGTTGATCCCTGACCACTAGTGAAGCATTAGAAACCCTTCCATTTCAAATGTTATTGTATATATATTCAAAGGGTTTAAAAAAACCCAAAACACTGTCGGTGTTTCTTTACACCTCTTGGTGCAAATGCTAGTTTTAAAATGCTAGCTGTAAAATGCTTCACTAATTTTTTGGAACAAAATTCAAATTTCTAACTATTTTATATAATTTTATAAATTTTTTAGAGTGATATTTTCATCTTATATAATTTGGGTAAATCATTTTAGGAAAAAAATAAAATTAATAAATCATTAAAAAACAATAGATATTCTCTAAAATATAATGGACAGTGTGAAATTTAATATAATATAAGCAATCACTATTTAAAAAAGCTATTGAGACTGAAACTTTAATTCAAAAAATTTACTAAACACTTGATACCATATCACTTTTTTCCTAGTCTCAATGATGATTGAACATGAATATTATGTATCTCGGGATAGTATAACGATTGAAATTATTCATTTGGTTTTGGAGTAAAACATAAAATTGCTCACAATTGACTATGATATCATCTTTTTTGGATGTAAGAAAATAAACTAATAATGGTGTTACTCGTTTCTGGAGTAAGACATGCTCCCAATTGACTATGATCTCATCTTTTTTGGATGTAAGGAAATAGACTAATAATGGTGTTACTCATTTGATTCTGGAGTAACACATGCTCCCAATTGACTATGATCCCATCTTTTTTGGATGTAAGGAAATAGACTGAAAATGGTATTACTCATTTGGTTTGGAGTAAGACATAATGTTGTTGCCAATGGACTATGATCTCATCTTTTTTTTGATGTAAGGAAATAGAATAATAATGGTAGAATTAGAGGCACATGACAAGAGTAATACTCCCTTTATGGAACACTGACAAGTCATTTTAATTGTTGTAGTCATTACTTAAAAACAATGATGAGTCAACCTATATTTATGGGTAGTAGGACTATTCAATATTTTTTTTTGGTTGGAATTTGATGATACATTCTTTGGTTAGACTTTAATTTCTAATTGTTTAAAATCCTTTTTTGAATGCATAAATGGATTAGGTTCCCTGAAAAACTTTTGGAGGATTTGGATTTTGCATAGCAAACAACTCAAACTTACGATCGCCATAAATCCCTACTAAATGTGAAGCAATTTTTTTTTTTTTCCTATGTGGGTCATAGTCCCTAGAGATTAGTGATTGCTACATCCACAAAATATTGTTCTCGAAAGATCCACTGGAAAAAATCACTTCCTACCAATTCAAACACAAAGCTTAACCCCAAGAGTATCAAGAGATTTAAACATGTAATCTTTCAATAGTAAAAATGCTTAACAACACAAACTCAACCAATTAAACTAACCATCTAAACTATTTTAAACAAAATTAATTAAAAAAATATACTAAAAAACTAATTAAACTATATTTTTAAATTATAATAATATATTTTAACTAATAAAAAAATCACTTAAAATAAAAAATATATTTTTTAAAAGTTTAAAACAAATTGGGCATTAATTTATCTTGTGAATGTACAAAAAAGTGATTAAAAATTGACAGTAGGGTTGAAATTAATAAAGAAATGATGACTATATATCAAAAAAATAAATTATTACACCACATGTTTATTTCCTTATGATTATGATTAAGAAATTTACATTTTCTATTTCCTTATGATTATTGTTAAGAAATTTGCTTTTTCTAGTTGAGTAACCTATCAAAATTATAGGGCATTGATGGCTCCACCGACATAAGTAGGTTGATGGAACATTTTCATTTATTATCATGAATTCTGCCAACTTTTTCAACAACTTGTCCTTTCTTCTTAATCAAATCATGTTAATCAACTTGTCATTTATTGCTAGTCAAATCGTGTTAGTGACAAGTCAAATCACATCAAAATGTAAGAGATTTTCTAGAGTGCTTTGAAAAACTTTATACGTTGGTTACTGTTGTGTTACAAATATATTAAAAACACTGGATATCACATCTGTATAAAGGAACATGGATCCCGTAACTTTTATGATTGATTTTGGATGATAAACTTATATGGATTTTTGATGATATATTTATATTTTAGCCCAAAAAAAATTCTTCCCTCTTATGTTGGGATCATGATTTTGGGTACCAAATTAAATTAATTTGATTTTATATTATCAAAATTTTAATGTTTTGTTTATATATATATAATATTAATATTTTTAATTATTAATTAGTTAAGTTATTAGGAGGAGAATTGATATCTTTCACATATGTGAAAATTTATTTGTATACATTTTATTTGGGAAATAATGTTTAAGTATTTTAAATTTAGAATGGTTTATTATTTTTTCACAAAAAATTAAAATTTTCAAACTGGAATATTTTATTTTTATTTTTTTAAGTGAATTTCAAAGTTCACAACACTTTAAATATGTAAATAGAATATCATCTTAAGCATTTTTTGTTTATTACTTTTAATCTATTTTATTATGAATATTGTAAATAAGTTAAGATTTATCTCAATTTTGGATTTACCAAGCATTGAGAGGAATCAAATATCTTTTCACTCTAAAAGAGGTTTGCATTTCAAGAAATTTGATCCCATTTGAATTAAGATGGACTTAGGTTGGTTTAATTCCTCCCTTTAAATATGCTATATTCCACATGAATATCATGGGTTCTCATAAACTTAGAGGTCAATGCCACTCGTAACTTGACCAAGTTAAGTTTACCTTAACTACCCAACTAATAATAATAATAATAATAATAACAACAACAACAACAACAACAACATATTATTTTAAATTTTAATTTTAGGTTGAAGTTATTTTTCTTTTTAACATACGTTATTTTATTTTTATTTTTGTTTTATTTAACCAGGTCAAAATGGATACATGACATTCCAACATCTCTACCATACTGAACTATAGAGGATTTGTTCAATGACATGATAGCAATTTGTGCAAGGACATAATAGCAAGCTCATTGCTGCTATGCCACTAATTACCCATCATGAACTTTAAAAAATTCCTCAATTTTATCCTTCATTAAATTTGTAATTCATTATTTAAAATATGATTAGGAAAATAATTTTCGACATATTATTAATTTTTTTTTCTCAAAGTAACAAAACCAAAATTAAGTATATGTAACATTTATTCTTAAAATTGTTTTTATGTTTTCTACATGAAATTTACCAAAATTGAATTTTGAAAATTGAAGTGTTATTTTCATTCCTTATATATGTAGGTTTTTCAATTTAGTATTTAAGTGAGGCTTCTATAAAAACATGCATTGAAAGTTTAGTTATTCCTATCTTTAAAAATGTGAGTAAAACTAATCTCATTAATCATAGGCTATTATGATTAGGCACATTCTAGTTAAGATTTACGGAAGTATTTTCGAAAAGAATATAAGTACGTGACTTTAGAGGCATGGAAAAATAGCTAAAGGAAAAACTGGCTTTTGGGGATATCATTTGACTATGGATCATCTTGTTGTACTGAGGACCATTATGGAAGAATGTTGCAATATTGAAACCGAGCCCCTTTGTCTTTCACTCACTTTAGAAAACCTTTCGACACTGGGAATGACCCTTAAAATAGGTTAGAAAAACTCAAAGGTCCTTAGAAGTTGAGATTTGTTGTTGTATGGCCATATGAAAGTGGTATTGCAATGTTTAGGAACATTGAGGGGTTGTAGGAAGAAGTTATTTGGAATATAAGAGTTAGTAAAGGTTGTCCATTATCCCATACTCTCTATGGCATTTATATTGATAAGTTATAATGTTGGTTGGAAGAGTTGGTTGTACTAGCCCACTTCTCACTAGTATAATCATCATCCTTCTTCTTTGTGCTAATAGTATTATTCTTATGGCATAGAATCCCTATGACCTCAATAATCATGTAATAATCCTTAAGGAATCTTACTCTAATATGGGTATGACTATGAACACAAACAAAAGAAAGGTTATAATAATCAAATCACGTAATATCACTTACGATACTTTCGTATATCACAATAACAGTTTGGAGGAAGTTCCTTCATAGAAATATCTTAGAATCAATATTCACCATAGGGTAAATTGGAATTATAGTGTTGAAAAAATGATAAATGGAGGATGGAATGCTCATAAATGGTTTGAAAACAATTTTAAATTAGTAGATCTACAGTTGTGGGATAAGAAAAAAATCATATTTGATACTCCTATGACTCTTATTATCTTATATAGATGTAACTTCTGATGATTTAATGTCTCTAGACAATCTTGAAGAAAGATAGAGAAAATCCAAAATAATTTTATAACTTAATATTCAAAGAAAAACAACATATCTTATCTTATCCTCCTCATAAAAGCAAGCATCTCTTCTATTGAGTGCATGACCATACATAGGTGCTTCATGTACAAGATCAAGATAAAAAACATGGGTGAGAAGAGGCTCCATAATATTCTTTTGTAGCACATACCCCCCCAAACCTTGAACCAAACAAAGTTAGAAGGAGGTGGTAAACATGTTGACCCAACCCCCAAAGTACAATTATAGGGAACCTATCTAAAATTTCCCCATTTCTAACTTCTTTGTAACTTAAAATGGACACCACGGTTGTGTCTATATCATTGAGAAAAATCCAACAATATAAATTTCATCTCAATCTAGCTTACAGATCAAAAGTTATGGCCCTCTAAAGATAAGCCATTCCAATCCTTCCAAGTCATGATGACCTACACGTGGAAGTAGAAGGATGGCCCATGTGGCACCTGACTCACCTACACTGTCAATGTGGATAGGTCCACATGACAGGCACTCAACCCTATGAAAGTCGGAGGTTGGCCCCATTCTACACTGCAATGCGTTATTTCAATGTAGGGACCAACCCCTGCCCCCCAACTTAGGGGTTGGCCTAACCTCTCCTAGCTTTTGTATTTAATTTGGGTTGGGACTAGCCCAACCCCGACTTGGACGACAATCTTGACCCCCAAATTCAGTTGACTAGCTTGTAATTTGACCGTAGCCCACTGACAACATGGTCCACCAGCCATAGGTTGGGGCAAATCCCGCCTGGGGTCAGACCTTTTTCGTCGAACTCCTGACCTCCAACTTGGTTGACCTATCAACCAAAAAACTTGCCTTTAACTTTTTTTTCCTCCAGTTTTCAACACTTAGAAATTTTACGATCTTTACATCTTCTAAGGCAT
Source organism: Pinus taeda (assembly GCA_000404065.3). Taxonomy (NCBI): domain Eukaryota; kingdom Viridiplantae; phylum Streptophyta; class Pinopsida; order Pinales; family Pinaceae; genus Pinus; species Pinus taeda. Next base: position 29,155 of record APFE030574106.1, on the reverse strand, counting down.
TGTGACAATCACCTATTCATTGATAGATACAGGGAACTTAATGACAATTTGGAAAATAACCAATCATAATATTAACACTCAATTAATAGTGTTTTTAAGTTCATTTATTCCCAAATTTAGAGAGATTTGAAACAACTCATTCATAGAGCAGGACATGATCTCCTTACTCAATCGCTCTCCCAGATGAGCAAGTAAATGAATAAGGTTAAACAACTCATGCATATTTAATCAAATGACATAATGCAACTACAAGGGATGTCAACAAATCCTCATTCCCCTCAATTGTGAACAAGCTAAATGGCATTTAAACAAGCTATGTTAATACTTATTCAAGATACTAAACCTCCATTCAACATAAGTTATCAATCACTCCCCAATGTTCATCAACACTAACTGTGTAATCACATTAGCTAGTGCAATACAACACTATAATGGTTAGATGGTCCTTGTAAACAAGATGTTTGTGTAGAACCAATAATTTCAAGAGATCATTCATTCCCATACTGATGTGGATAAAAATCAGCAAGTTACACTTATAATCACAAGTAAACCAAGAGCTTGTCATGAAATCAATCAGTATATCATTCATTCAAAATTTAACATAGATTGCATACAAGGTTATACAAGAGAAGACTTATCTTGGATTTGTGTTGAAGATGGGCAACTAAGCTAGGGAGTACAACTCTCCACCTAACCATATACAAGTTTCAACCAAGCTTACATGTATTTATCACCCTTGAGCCGGATTCCAAAGACTGAGGTTATATTACTCATTCAAATATGCACCAACTTTCAGCTGAAACATGGACTTTAGAGGTTCTGCTAGCTCCACCCACTAGCTACTCAACAGTGAACCAATGCACAAGGAATATAGAGGCATCCTTCCCCCACCGTTCAACCATCCCATAATCATACACACTCTCTAGGGAATCCAAAGGCTTCACCTCCACCCTAGAATCATGCAGTAGAGTGGTTTTATCCAAAGAAGGGAATCCAGAATTCACGGGTAAGAACCAAATAAGAAACAAGCAAAGGAGACTCAAGAGCTTCTCCAACCATGAATACAAGACCTAAATCTCTACTCCATGCTGTCAAGAGAATCTAGAGAACGCCATCTCCAACCTCCAGCACCCCTTGCCCCAAGGGTATCCTGAGATTAAACCTCATCTAAACTGAGTTTGATTGTGCTCCTATTGCTCAATCGAAAGTGTAAGTTTCTTCCTAAGTGCAGTGAAAGAAGCACATATCCTCCAAATTGTTGTATGTGTCACTAGTTATTTTATAAATCAAGCATTCTCCATACCCCTGCTGCTCACAACAAAACACCTTATGTATTCTTCGGTGTGCATGTCCATCACCACCAACAAGCCTCCCTGATACCTTTTCTGTACGTGCAATCCAAAGTTTTCTCATTGATATGCACCATAAACTCATATGTGTTGCTTGTGCACGATGTGGAGGATCCTTTGCAAAAGCTCGTCAACAGTTCTTGTGCATGCCTTCTCTGCTTTGTTGAAGAAAATGTTCATGAAACTCTTACTTATTCCTTTATGCATTCCCTTTTCTTGTCTTCTCTAGGAGTTTTTTATTTGTTCAAAATACTCCTCATTTCTTGTGCATGTACACTCTTGTCCACATATTTTCCTTGCTCCTCAACCATAAATTCCCCCCCCCCCCCCCCCCCAATGCAATTCAATTCCTGTCTTTTTCCATTAAGTCTCTCCTAGTTGTGTACACATCTCGTGCTGATTAAATTTCCATCCTTTTCCTATCTTATGTAGTTCCTAAGCAAGCAGGGGATGTGTTCCTTCCTTTGTAGTTCATAAATTCATAACACTAGCCCCATTAAAACACCACACCAATTCCATTAAGAACACAACTACCAACCTCCAATGGTTGTCACAACCGTCCATTTTTTTTTAATTACAACAAGTAAGATCAACTTCCCAAGCAATTGACCTCCCTGAGTGCCTGGAAATATGTGTCCTTTATGCAACCCATTTTAAATTTAAAAATCAAAATACAACAATATTTACATGGTATGCATAAACCAAATACGACCAAGTTGTCACAACTTCCAAGTCCAACCATAACCACTAGTAACTAAAGTGAGGATGACATCAAGACACAAGCCTTGACTAAATCATTGGGGAGTATAGGAAGATGTCATCCTTTAGGATATAGATAATATAAAGCACTGTGAAAAAACCCAATACTTGATATAGATAATATTAAAATTATTATTATGTCTAAATTTATAGAGAATTTGTGGTGCAATAAAATGTTTGAGAATAAGAGGAAACTAAGATACTACAAGGATGTCGTCAACCCTATTTTATCTTTAAATTTTGACTAGCCCAAAAAAAAGTCAACATTGCTAAAATGTGAACCAACTCTCATGAGCATCATGGCAAAACTAGATATTGGACAATTCCTGGAACACTATAATATACACGACCTTATCGTTTTTATAAAATTAAAATGATTAAATAAAAAATACACTTTCTCCTAAATACCTTATGTATACCCAACTTATAATTCAATTTCGAAATATATCTTATAGTGTTAACCTTCCTAATTTCTTATCCTATATATATATCCCAATTATAATCCAATTTCAAAATATCTCTTATAATATTAACCTATTAACCTTCCTAACCTCTTACAATATTAAATTATAATAATCTTAAAAAACTCCTAATATTATTTTCTAAACATGAAAATAATAATTAAAAAATTCTAACTATGATGAATTAATTATATTTTATTTAAACATAAATCACTATTATTAATATAACTAACTAATCATTAATTATTATTATGTAAAAAATATAGTCTTTTTCCATCTTATAGTATTTGTCACATGTAACCTATTTAAAGTAAGTTTTAATGTTGTTCCACTTAGATTTGAGTTCGTTGTAACAGATTTAACATTATTAGGAGATTATGATACGTGAAAGGTGCATTTATCGTGGATTTACAGGGGATAAAAATTACTGGTCATTTATTTTAATACCATTTATAACCATTTGGTAGTTTAGGATATAGAAAGCCTTAATTGCATTTAAAAAAAAACGTGCCTTCATCATGAATTTTCCTTACAATATTAGGGATTGAAATTCAAGGATTTTTGCGAAATAGAAAGGTATATAGGTTTATGGTTGCAAATTGAAATAATTAATCAAATTACAACCACCCTTAAAATTGTTTGTTTATATTATTTTATAATTAATATAGTTTATTAATAAAAATTACAATACAACTTATAAATAATTTATTTATAAGATTAAAAAGCTTATTTTATATTAATAAAAATGATTAATAATATAACTTTATCAAATTACAAAATTATTATATAATATATTTATCTGTATATTTTAATTTGTATAATGTATATAGAGTATATAATATTAATTGAAATTAGATAAATTCTTAAATGCACATTATCAATTGAAGTTAGATGAATTCTTAAATGTATATAATGTTTGTTTGTTTGTTTTTTCTTTAATAGTTAGGTTGAGTTTAGGTCAGGAATACTCTGTTTATTGGATAGAGAAAGAATGATCAATCTATCATGGGATGTTTTATGACAAGGATCGTGTGAGGATCAATTAAGCCAAATTCTTAAATGCACATAATGTTTGTTTGTTTGTTTGTTTTTCTTTAATGATTAGGTTGAGTTTAGGTCGGGAATAGTATGTTTATTGGATAGAGAAAGAATGATCAATCCACCATGGGATGCTTATGACAAGGATTGTGTGAGGATCAATTAAGCCTCGATGCCCCTTGGGAAGTTTAATTCTCCCAAAGTGACTTCCATCCTCAACCCCTTCCTATGAGGTTTGAACCTGTAATCTAGCAGGGACTAAACTCCACATAAACCAATAGTTCTACACCTCATGAGTAAAATGCACATCATCTTAAAATGACCATAAATATATTTGAATTTGTAAATATACAAAAAGCATATAATATCAATTAATGTTACATGAAATTATTAAATGCACATCACCTTAAAATGAATAACCATAAGTTCATTTACTTTGTAATTTTTCTTGGACCTCTTTTAAAAGGTTTTTAGCTTTTATTTAGTACATGCTATATATACATATGTTTATATGTGTTCAATTTTCATAAGAGAGATACTATAGTTTATGTTTCTATGTTTATCATAGAGACTATCTATGAATATGATGAAGTATCCTTTAAATTTTCTCATGAGATTTTCCTTGGGAAAGAAATAATAACTTGTTACAAATGAGAATAAGTGATGCTCGTAACTTCTATGATTTTTACCATTAACTCTAAGCATTATCCCTAAATATAAATGGGGAACATCAATATTACTTACTAAAAAAGAATATCAATATCAATTATCACATTTAAAGTAGTGATATTCACGGTACATACTAGAATATACAATATAAGTATTTGTGAAATTGACATAATTGATATTGTAGAGTTTTATTATTTAAAAATAATTATTTTGAAAATTTGTATACACATATATCTCTTCAATTTTATATTATGTCATTTTTATATAAGCTTTATTCCAAAGAACATTTTTTGAAAAACCTATATTGTTTGTAAACCTACTCTCATGTCTTTTTTCTTAACAATGTTCTTAATATTCTTAATTTAGTTTATACACCTTAATTCATTAGTACATTTCTTGAAATATTACTTAAGTTTTATCGATTATTCATTCTTTCTTTCTTGATCTACTTTCATTTCTCCTTATTCTTCATATTTGTCTTTGAAATTTTTTCAATATTTTTTTACATTTTTCCACTTAATAATTTTTCCTTATTAAAGATTATTTCTCTTTATTCTTCATATTTGTTTTTGAATTTTTTTCAATATTTTTTTTTACATTTTTCTACCTTAATTAATTTCTCATATTAAATCTTATTCTCCAAAACATAACAAATTTTCATTTAAATTTGTTTTCATATAATAATATACATTTTCCTATTATTTTAAGTTACACATGTCTCATAACTTTCTAAAGTGAACCATAAAGTAACTTTCTAAAGTAAACTATAAGACTGAATTGCATCATAATAAAAATAACCTATATATATTTCATAACCTTACATAAAATTCCACTTTGAATCTTCTCCTTACCATAGAGACTAAAAGATCAAAATGAGATCAATTTCTTCACTTCTGTATGGCGAATAATCCTTAATAACTTAACTTGCTTATACTCAAAACAGAAAATTTCCTACTCCACTATTGAAATTTCGTTAATTAAAGCACCAAAGTCAAACATATGAAATAACATTTGCTATAAAATACTTTCCAAATATTTCTAAGTTTGTAATCGTTTGATATTTTATTGATTCCCTTTTTCTTCTAGCTCAATATATCATATTATAGACCACCACATCTTCCAATAGTGTATGCTTTCCATATTAGTAGCCCTACCAAAGTTGTAGATACCTCCTATTGAGGCTTTAACTAGCCCCGAGTCCTTAAATTTGGGGATTCCCTTTTTCTAATTAAGTATTGCCTCTTGCTCTACACATCATGTAGATGCTTAATTGGGGACTAATTGAATCCTAATACTTTTAAGGTAAGTTTTGTGGTATGCTTGGCTTGATGTTCTTTTATAACCTTAGTCTATTATTCTTCTCACCTTTGAGCACTTGTTTCCATGGTTGACTTTAAGGTTTTGTTGATTGGTCATATGTAAAGAAATAAAACTGGAGGCATAAGTGTAAATTGATTCTTGTATATCATTATTTGGTTTTGAAGAATAATACTTGATTGAATCTCATTGTGCCTCTTTCCTTTGTTTCTTGGTTTATTTTTGAGAATGTTCTAATAGTTTATTAAGCGTATTTTGAGTACCAAAGGTTTAACATCTTTTGAATGGGTTTATTAGTTCATTAGGATACATTTAACTTTCAAATGAGATGTTTTTCATAACGCAATTATGGTTCACTATAAAAACTCAGGCTTTCGAACACCTAGATCTTTTGTTGAATGGGGGATTTCAAGGAAGCAAATTCATATCTTTGGAATATGATTGATAGTTAATTTGGAGGTTTTCAAGGTTCCATATTTATCTTCTTCAAACCCACTTGATAGTTCATTAGGTTTTATTTTTTAAGTATATCTATTAAAGTTCTTTGATAGTTTATCAAATGGCTCTAATATTTCAAATGAAGCATCATTTATAATGTCCTAATGTTTCATTAGACCATTTTAAAGTTTTCACCTTTTTGTCTTTTGAAATAACTTGATGGTTGATTGAGACATTTTCCAACTTCTTACCATCCATCTTTCAAAATTGGCTTAATGATTCATTGGGTTGATTTCAAATATCATCTTTTGGTATTGTCTAGTGGTTAGTTAGGGAAATTTGGAAAGTGCAATATCTTTTTCCAAAATCCATCGATGGTTCACCCAAATGTTTTCAAACATTTGAACAATACATATTTTTAAATTACCTAATGGTTCATTAGGCCACTTTGAAGTTTCACATTGTGAATCATTCCAAAGTCTTGATACTTCATTGAGTGATTTTGAACCTTCAATTGTACAACTTCAAATTATCCTAAGAGATAATTAGGTGTACTCATTTTTTTTTAATTGGCTCAATAGTTCATTAGGTAAATATTGAAGATATTCATTCAAAAATTCTAATTGACTATCATGGGGTTTTCAAATTTAAAAAAAACACATGTTTTGACATGATTTGACTATTCATCGAGGATGTTCTAATGATATACTTTGAATTATCCCAAAATTTCATCAATCATCTTTGAATATGTTTTCTTTAACGCCCCAAATGGTCTATAAAGAGGTTTGAAACTTTCAAATGATACATATTATTACATTTTCCATTAATAATGTATCAATCCCCACTATGATTCAAATTATTCATTTATCACACAAATATACAAAATCCTTTGAATTCAATGCAATACATTCAATTTGACCCTAACAAAATATTTACATGGATTTGAAGTTATGTTACACATTTAAATAAAGTGACATAGCTAGTATCCAATAGCCTCTTAAAAAATATCCATAGCATTTGAATGAGATGTTTTCGCTTGCTAACTTTTAACTTGTTGTGTGATAGAAAAACCTTCAAATTACAAATCCCCTAGTTTTTATTTAGCCTTCAAGGTTTTTATAGATTTTGAATTGTTAGAGATCTATTCCTTAGGATATCAAAGATTTCATTAAGATATGCTAGGTAGGCCTATAGGCCCTTTTTCTATCCATATGTGTCACTTTACACATTATTATATTTATGCTTCCAATTTAAAATATCGCATCATGAGGATGGTGAATTGACGGAGATGAGGCCTTATCCATGCATTCTTAAAATGAGAACATCCAATGTGACAACAATTTTTTATACTCCTCTTTTAAATGTCATTTTGAAATGTAATTCACGTGAATAATGTGGAAATGTAAACCTTGACTGGGTTGGAGTGTACATAGATTTAGAGCCCGAGGAGGAGGAGTTGCTTGTAAACCCAAGCCACTGAATTCATTTTATCACTTATTTACCTGAAGAAATTATGGTATTTCTAGTGAAAGAATTGAAGAATGTGTGGGCTTCCTAAATAAAGGATGAGCCCATACATCGCTTGTTTGGCGGAATGTGTTGGAAAATTCAACGCACAAGGGGCATAAGGAAAGGAAAGAAGGAGAGGCATGTGAGAGGATACACATCATACAAAGATAATTATCATGTGTCATCTACAAAACAAATCCTCTAAATAGTATCTAGGTCCGAGATGTTCTCACTAGTAGATGGTTTTTCTGGCTACAATTAGGTGCTAGTGGTAGAACCAGATGACCTGAAAACTACTTTAAGGACCAAGTGGGGAACTTTCACCTTTAAGCGTGTGACATTCAAACTTATTAATGTTGGAGCTACATCTAAAAGAGAAATGGACATTGATTTTTGTGCCCTGATTGGCTAAAGTGTGGTGGTCTATCTAGATGATTTAATTGTATTCTCTAAAAGAAGATCATACAAGTTGTGTCATCTAAAACAAATGTTTGAGTAGTGTCACAAGTATGGGATTTCCCTCAATCCCATGAAAATAATCTTTGGTGTGTCAGAAGGCACTCTCTCAGGACACATCATTTCCAAGAGAGGAATCAAAGTTGATCTGGAAAGGGTCAAACCTATAGCTCAAATCGTGTTCCAAGTAAACAAGAAGGCTATGCAATATTTCGTGGGAAATATTAATTTCCTACCTAATTTTTTCTTTGATTACACCCAAATAGTTAAACCGTTGCAAGAGATGATTAAGAAATATGCAATCTATAAATGGGACAAAAGGGTAAAGGATGTTTTTCTCATATCAAACAGGTTATTTCTAATGAGCCTACATTGTTCATTCCTGATTATGGAAAGAATTTCCTTCTTTATAATTTCACCTAAGGTTAATTTATTACGGTTGTATTAACACAGAAGGATGTTGAAGGAAATGAATGACCTATTTATTTCATGAGTGCTATCTTACCAGGGTTAGAGATTAACCACCCTGTCATTGATAAACAATATTACCTTGTATATAAGGAAATTAAGTATTTCAGGCCCTACCTCATCAAAGCTCAAGTGATCATATATGTGCCTCATCTAGCGGTCATAACACTTTTTGTCCAACAAGAGTTGGGTGAGAAGAGGGAAAATTGGATGACATGTTTGCAAGAATAAGATCTAGAGTTTAAGCCAGTTCATACTATTAAGGGTCATGGCCTCTGTCAACTCATAGTAGAAGCCATAGATGCTTTGAAGCAAGACCTTTCAGGATGGGAGCAGGAAATAAATATTCATAATGTTGAACAAGTTCGCGAGGCAAGCTCGATAGCGCCATGGTATTCAAAGATATGGAAATACTTAGAGAACAACACATTTCCCACACATTTATCGAACAAAAAAAAGAGGGAAATTATCATTAAAGCTCTATCTTGTCAGCTTGTTCATGGATTTCTTTTTAGAAAGCACCATAATGGTGTCTTACTAAGATTCTTAGAGATTCAAGACATAAAGACGGTATTCATATATTTGCATGACAGAACAACAGGTCGACATTATGCAAGTGATACAACTACACATAAAGTAACGAGGGATGGTTATTTTTGCTTATTTAAGGACACCCATGCTTATGCCTATCAATTCCCAACTTGTCAAAGATCTTTCAGTCAAGAAAAAAATTCAGTTGCCCCACTGCTACCAATAGTAGTTGAGGAACCTTTCCAATAGTGGGGATTAGATGTTATTGGAGAAGTCTTTCCACATTCATCAAAGAAACAATGATACATGCTAATAGCAACAAATTATTTCACTAAGTGGAAATTATTACCCATGCATCAAATTATTACCCATAGGGAAATGGTTTAGAAAAATCAATAAACAAGAATCTCATTCTCATATTCAAGAAAACCATTTTCTCTTAATAAAGGAACTAACATAATGCTTTGGTAAATGCATTATGGGTTTACCATGCAACTCCTAAAATTTCCCTCAAAACCTCACCATGCTTCTTGCTATATGGTAAATAAGTTATCTTGCCTCCTAACCTATATCTCCCAACCTTACAACTCTCCCAAGACACAAGAGTCCCAAGGTAGACCACGCCTTCTGGTTCAAAAAATGATAGATACATTTCTAAAACTTGAGGAGGAAAGGCTCAAAGCTAATGAAATATTTTCCATACACCAAAATCGTATTAAGCACTGATTCAATAAGAAATTTGCAGGGAATAAGAGTTTCAATGTGGGTGACTTAGTATTGAAGTGGGATGAAGCCCTGAGGAGAAAGGAAAACACATGAAGTTCCAATATCTGTGGATAGGCCCTTATACCATCGAAGATAAACTTGGCCATAATGATTTCAATTTAAAATATTTAGATGGGAGGACTAACCCTCTTCCTGTTAATGGTCAAGATTTGAAGCTCCATTTCTAGTCACAACTCTCAATTGCGTTCCTTGTACAGATTGTTTCTTTATCCTTCATTGTTTGTCTTATGTTTGTCATGTTGAGTCATGTCCCATCTTGTTTTTGTGTCCTGGTCATTGTACATAAATAATACCTTGTGTGAAAGAGTGCACAACTCATTTGGTATTTGTGGTGTAGTTAAAAGGAAATGTCATAACCACGATGCTTGGATATCTGTTAGTTATTCTTCTATGTTTGGGAAGATGTCGTAGGTTGAGCTAAGTCTTGATGGAAAATCCAATACATCAAAGAAGAAACCCTTGAGATAACCCATAATATTCTCATCTATTATAGTATCCCAACTCCTCAAATTGGTGTTAAATCTACTTGGTGTTTCTACATTCTTATCTAATATTGTAGAAAGGATAAGGGGAAAATTTATAGCGAGAAAACCAATATTAAAGGTTATATTAATACTTCTCTAAAGGGGAAACCTCTTCTTCTCTCAATAAGTCAGGATCCCTCTTCTTCCCATTGAAATAACAAGTGTTGAATTATAGTGCTATTGCATAAATAAATAAAGGGTGAACGAAGGGAAAGTCTTCCTGCACAAGGAGGTGAAGCATGTGACTTAGTTGGGGTACTGTTCAAGCTTGCTGGTAGTGAAGCAATGCTTGTGATCCTATAGTGACTCTGATGGGGTATTGTCTAGGCCTTCTAGTAGTGGAGAAAAATCAGAGATGAAACTCATAATTTGGATACTTTAAACTTACCATGCACACATTAACCTTTCCTAGATTTAAGAAATTGTGATATAGCATATATGTTGTGTGTTTAAACCAAGGAAAGGAAAGTAAGGTGTTATGTATATAATTGGGTCAAGAGGGTAAGCCAAGGAAATATAATTAGTGAATCAATATTTCCAGAAGGACTAACCCTTTAAATCAAAAACTATTCCTAGGCAGTGAAGTCGAAGTTCGCCAAGTATTTTCTTCACTACAACACCCTCCAAAACTTCACTACATTCAAATTTCAAAGCCTACCAAATTGTCATATCAATTGTGGCTTTGGTCGTCAAGTGTCATTTCAAGTCATTTCACATGATTAAAGTGCTCTTAATCATTCCTATGTGTCATCGCATAGTTTATAACAACTCTAGTACATTTCATGGTTATAATACCTTTGTTGTTGTAAAAGGACACTTTTGGTCGCAGTCACACACACTTTGTCTATTGTGCTTGGAAGTTGTTTGTAAAATGGAATTTTGATGTGTATTTCTCATTTTTTGATATTTCATAAGTCTTATTTATGAGTTGGTATGTGTCTCACTTGAGTTTATGTCTAAACTCATTGTGTTTGCCCCTTATTTTAAGCCTCATTCAAGACCCCTTACCTATTCAGAGTGTTCCTTGCACCCTCCAAGAGTTCATAGCACACTCCGAAGCATCATCCTATCCTTCCCTTTGCGAACTACTCCCTTTAAAGTAAGTCTTCCTCCTCGTGGAGAGCATGGCACATCAGTGAGCAACATTATGTTCCCTTCAACCTTCAACCTTGCACCCTGCACCCATATTGGCCTCTTTGGAGCACACAACACATTTGGGAAGACCAAAACTTGTCCCCTTCAACATTTAGACTTGCACCATGCACACTTCTTGGCTCCCTTGAGCGCATAGCGCATTTCCATGCCTTCGTGGCCTTCCTTCACCCTTTAGACCTATGCCTTGCACCCTCCTTGAGCTTCCCCTCTCCTAATTAAGTGTACAATGCATCCTTTAACCTTAAGAACTTATCCCTTCATCCTTTATACTGTGCCCTATTCCCATAAACCTCTTGTTTCCTTCTCCAATGCACTGATAAATCATGAACATATAGTTTACATCAAATGTGTTAGAATAGGATATTTTCCAGATTGATGCTTACTGTCCATGAGTTATCTCACTTGTAGGTATTCCAAAACAACATGGAAAAGATGCTTGAAGAGATAAGATAAAGAGGGAAGTCAAAGGAAGTATTTAAGAATTAATAACATGTGACATGACAAAATGAACATTGAAATCCTGGTGATCGAAGCGGTGTAAAAGTCTCCATATGATAAAATACCCTTCGGAGATAAAACACATCAACAACATGGAATTTGCATGCAAGATCAAAGATACAAGTCACAACATTTTCACCTATCAAGAAAGTCCATGTCATTAGTTGCTATGAGTCCAAGTCATTAGTATTAGTCACTTGACATGTTCATACCACACTATGTTGTGAAAATCATGATGTAATTATGTAATTATTATAAATACAGAGAAGTGGAAGTCAAAGAGTCATGTATGGACAAAAGAGCCATATGGAGAAGTTCAAAAGACATATAATTCCAAAAGTCATTTAGAATTCCAAGAGATATATAAAAGTCTAAAGGTCATTAGAAGTTGAAAAGTCATAAGAGAAACTCAAGATTCATGGGGATATGAAAGTTAATGCCTCAAGCTATAATAGCCTCATTACTCAAGAAAATGAATTTTCACCTTGGCTTCTCCCACGAGACATTAGAGAGATAGAGATAGTATTTTTGGGGAGAAAGTAGTGGCTCTAACGCTCCATTATTGGAGCTAGTGATGTTCATTATATTCATGTATCTTGGAACCTTTTCTTAATACTTGATCTCCTTCGACCATCACAGTTTCATGCATGGATAGTGGATTTTTTTAGACTATAATTCTAATTTTTACAGTTCATGTTGGCTTTCATATGTACTAAAGTAATTGAAATATTTCGGTGACTTTGGTGCTAAACTTATTGGAAATGTGTTGTGATGATTTTAATGATCATTACATCTATGTGAACTATTTAGCTTGATATCTAACAATTCTTCCTTGTTTATGTTAGTGCACCTATACTAGATTAGTACTATTACTTCTCTTTTAGATACTCACTTTTCTTCCTTGTAGTGAAAAAACCTTGATACATTTACAATCAAACATTCCACAAGGCACACTCCCTTGCTCATTCAAAAGAACATGTGCGCTACTCTCTCATGTTAATTTCATAAGACAAGGCAAATCCCTAAGTTAATGGTAGTCGGTCCATACTTATGGATGGGACTCCTACACCAAACAATGTGACGTCTAATTGGGACCTCAAATCAGGGAGATACCTTGTATTTTTTCTGGATCTGACACCTTAAACACTTGGTTACATCCTTTGGGGAATTTGGAAATAACATAATTGAATAATTTTCAAAGGGAACCCTATATCTCTGGACTCCACTTGGTACTCCATAGTTAGATAAATCAAGGAATCAGTATTAGCCCCATCCCGGTCTCCTCAGGACTGAAAATATTCAGGCCATGAAGTGAGGATTTTGAACGGTTGTTTATGATTTTCTCCTAAGGAGTTGCAATCATCCTCTCCTTCCTCTGGCCATGCCTCTAAACATATCAATTGGATTCCCCATTGACCTATTTTCTAAAGTTAAACGTTGATGGTGCATCCAATCGGGCCTATGGGATATAGGGAGAAATTTGAAACCATAATGGGTTTCCCCTCTTCATCTACTCTTAGACAATTGGAATTAGTAACAATAATATTGTAGAACTTATGTGTCTTTTTATGGTCATGGAATCTGCTCATGTGCAAGCCTTCTCTAATCTCATAGAGGAAGGATAATCCCAATCCATTATAAATATGCTTAAGAAGCTCCAAAATGGTACTCATATTCACAATATTTCATCAAGTTGGAGATTGAAATTCCCTATGGAATATGTCTCCTCTCTTATCTTCTATATTCCTACTCTAATTCCTGGACATTTTCAAAGAACTGGAACAAAATTGTTGGCCTACTAGAAAACTATCACTGTCACAACTGGCATCAACTTAGAACCTCCTACCCAATTCTCATTTGAAGGTTACTTTTTGGTAGTTAGATCTAAAAGGATTATTTAGCCTAGTATTGGATGATTACCGAGGAAACGTGGGGAGTGGAACACCACCACACCTCTTAGAAAATGATCTAGGGGACATGACAAGTTGTCTCCAAAGAAGTTAAATGTATAAAATGTAAGAGCATGATGGATGCAAAGCAAAGGCCATTAATTCTAAGAGACAACAATAGACTATGGCTGGAGAGAGAGGTTAGTTTATGTGTGTGATGGAAGAGTTGGTTATCACCTCACCCAACTTACAAAAACCATAATGAAGGAATGTTGGATGCTCAGTTGTAGGAAGAGGAAAGAAGGACCTGGTGGAGGTTGAGCTAGCCTCACTAGTGACAAGGACGAATGAGTTAGGAACCTATAGCAGTTATGAAGGTCCTTGTAATGTAAAGCTACAAACTTCTCAATTGGAGCTCCATCAAACTGTAACTAGTGTCCTCCTCCAAGCGTTGCAACTTCAAAAATTATCTCATATTAATGTGTTTATCTTCCATTTTCCATTTTTTTAGTTATTTTGGAATATTTACAATGTGTTTTGTATGGTGTTTGGGTGAGGCTAGTGATCTTGGATTTTTCCCATTTCATTTTTCTTTCCCTGTTATTCTAGGCATGGCTTTCCAAAAGCACTTCCATGGTTTTACTTTGACATTTATGCTCTGACATCCCACCCTCTTCGAGTAGTGTTGTTTCCTTTTTTCCATGAAGAATATTCCATTCTAAGAGAAGTGTTGATTCGTTGGTTTATTGGTCTTGTTGTTGGTTTGCATTGTGTGGGAAACACGTGGTTGGTAGGCCATTCTATTTCCTCTCCTTCTCTTTGATTTCTGTATATATCTTTGAGAAAGTAATTAGGTGGTATATCTATCTCCTAGTCCTTTATACACTCTTATAATCCCATCTTGTGAATGGTGTTAGTTCCTTGTTTTCTTGTAGCCTTTATTTTTATTCGGAGGTGGTTATATCGGGGGGTTATTTTCATAATTGGTGGTTTACTTTGGGCAGGGAATTCAAGGTCAGAGGACTTGTTTTTTTCTTCTCCATATATAGGGTTGCTTGATAGTTTTCTTATGTGCAATGTTTTCTTGGGGAAACACTACACTTCTCACATCTTGATCCATGCTTTTTCTATCTCCGAATATCTTCTATTGTGGGTCTAATCCCCATGCCATGCCAATGGGATTGAGTTAGAAGAGGGAATGCATATGTGGGCCTAAAAATTCCACACTTGCAAGCACTGTAGATGAAAATTACTTGTATCTCAATATTGAGAGGTTACATCGGCGAATTTTTAGGAAGAACTCTATCGTTCTAAGGGAGAATCAACCTCTAATAGGATTACTATCTTGACACTAATATTATGACTAAATGAGATGATTAGATTCCACATATAAGGGGAAGATTTAATTAATACATGTAAACTGTAGACCTTTACTAGCATACAAAGTTTTTACTAAGATAGACTATCCTGAACTAGCATGAGAACCATATGGATATACTACACTCCCTTGAACACTTACAAATGCATTTGAGAGATATAGACCAAAGAATGGAGATGATAAAATCACACCTTGGCATTCCTCTAGTGGCACGTGGTACTACAGAGCACCCAAAAGAACCCATCGAGGTTGTAACATCAGATATAAATCCTTTAGTTTATTTAGGTTATAATGTTTGTCATGGATCATATGTTTTTTTAAATATCTATGTACTAGGCCATTTAGGCTATTTTATTGGCCTCAAACAATTTTTTTTCCTTATGTTAGAAATCATTTATCCCTATCCTCCTTAAGGAGAGTTTACTTTTGGATATGGTTTGGTCTCCCCAAGGAGAGACTAAAGTAATGATATATATTTCACTATGTAATTTTCATTTTATGAAGGTAATGCAATTCAACCCGCAACAAAATGTAAATATAATTATGAAATCAAATTGCATAAAGTAAAATAAAGAAAAATAGCACAATTATCTCATGTGGTGAGATCAATCTAAAAATAATTAAGGAAGAAGCTTATACTATAACACCTTAAAAATAAAGAAAAACATGCTATATCTAAATCTATAGAAAACAAAAATCGATGTGAAAGGAAATATCAGGGAGTTTTATTCTACTATGTCATAAGATGGAATATTATCCTAAAGTCCTTCTTTTGAATGATGAATAAAATATTATTTATACATCAACTTTCTTTGAAATTGAAGTAATAAATATTATATGCAAATCCACAAATTTTTGATGTGGTTACAACAACTTGATAATAATTAGTAGGTCGATAATATCTCCAAGATATTTGCTAACAAATAACAACTAAAATCTTCAAAATATCCAAGGTTCTTTCCATGTCTTGGATGAGTGAGTAATGATCCCAAATCCATGGAAAATCTTCAATGACTAAAGAGGAAATTCATATTTGGACCTAAGTGTAAACAAACAGATTATTACAAGGTCTAAATGTTCATATGATCATCAATAAACTAACATATTTGTCAAAGATAAGTGAAAGTATGTTATTTGTATAATATTTAGTTATAAATTAACTTAAAATGCATTGAAATATATTGAGCCTAATACCACATATAAGCATGAAAATGGAGGAAATCAAAGTTATAGAAAAGTTGAAAAATGTTAAAAATCAATGGAATAGGATGTGAAAAGATGGTATTTTTTTTATTCAGTAGACCATACCACTACTTGCAACCCATTTTAAGAAATATACCTCATCCTAATAAATAAAGGTGAATTTATTTTATAGAAAATATTGAACATACCAAGCCATTCTCACTAAATCATAGACCCTACCCATACTCTAGGTCTCCTATCGAAAAATTCAAAACCAATGTTAGCATGGACATGGGAATTATCTTAAAAAGAATCACATGTGTCTTAGTTAAAAAGAGGATATTTTAGGGTCTAATCCCACCATGAAATGAGGCCAATGGGAACCAAAATGCCTCACTACAATTCCAACACCCCATAGAAACCATTGGGTTACTTATTGATTTATGTTGATGGCATCATTTAAAACTTAGATATAACCACCTTGTGGAGTGGGTGGGGTGGGAAGGGGGATCCCAAGCCAATACCCTAATATCTCTTATAACTGCCTATTTTCCTACTTTTTTTCATTTATCAAATAAACTTTATATTTCCTTAGTTCTACCACTTGGGACCATGTGAACTACATATATAAGATCATATTAAGGAGTGAGAAGAGTATTTTATTGGCCATGAACCCTCAAACTATATCCCAAAGTTTGTAATCTAAGTAACATGGTGGAATCTAAAATGTACCTTTCACTATGAAGGTTAAGAATAATAAGAACCAAGGCTTTTTGAAGGAATGATACCCCTACTTGTATGGACCCCCCTAAGTTGAAGTTTGTGAGGAGACCCACAACGTCAATTCTAATTCATGAGCCCATATTGTTAATTCATCTATGAGTTTGGATTATATAATTTCCTGATATTCATAGTTTATTGTGGATTTATCCTTTCTATGAATCACTTGTTCCAATATTGGAGGGTTTTCTATTCAAATATTACATCCCATTTGAAAGTATCTTGATCGTAAAGGATTCCTTATGTTTATTCTTGAGATTCATGATCTATACATGTAGGCAATCCTCAGGTAGGTGGATACCTTTTTGCTTATCAAAATAATTCATAAAATATTTTAGGAAAATAATTTTGGAGTCTAGATTTGAGACATGACTAGTGAGAGAGTTAATTTCTCCCTATAATTTGAAATTCTTTATTTCCATCTAATTCATTCTCTTAAATCAAATCTATAAATCAAATTTTGGATTTGTCATAGAGCTAGGAGGGACCCGATTTCCAAATGTTGTATTTTATTAGGGTTATCCCATGTCTCTATTATGTTACCCATAGAATAGCCTATATGAATATCACTCACCAATTGATATTTATCTATTATATTTTTTACAAGATACAAGTGTTCTTATGATTTATCCATGTGAAGGAGGTTTAGGGTGGTTGTAAGGATGAATAATAAATAAAGTGGATTTATAGGTAAGAGGAGGATATGAGGAGTAAGTATAGGAGACTAGGGAGAGTGCGAAAAGGGGATGAGTGGGAATGGATTACATGTGAGATATTGAAATGGAAAGAGGGTAGGGATAGAAGGGAGAAGGCGAGGTAGGAACCATGGACCATAGCATACAATATTGTAGGAAAGAAAAAATTATCAAAACAAATGAATGAAATAACTTGAGCATGGTTGTGTAGACTAGAGTTAAATAAAACCTAATACAACTTGTGTTTACATGAAGAACTATGTGTTGAAATATATGTGCACATGTTATAGGCCAGTGCATGGGTTATGAAGTATAAAAAATTTAGTGCCCAAGAAAAAGAGCTACATGGATTATAAGTCTTGAACAAAGGTGTAATAAATTTTAAATGTTTAAGATGACTTATGTATTATTAGGGTTGACCTACTAGTAGTTGAGATTACATTTTCAAGATTGGAGTTGACAAACAAGTTAATAAGGCTAATTTAAGAGATGTGAGGAAGCAATTGACAAACTACATGTGTGTATGGACAGTGAGAAGAATAAATATAGAGAAATTCTTAATTAGAATTTGGATTATGCTAGAGCTTTACAAATATCTTATATTGTTTTTTTTTCTCACACAAAGGAAGGTTGAAAGTTCCCCTTTGTATGCCCTTAACCATTTTTTTAATAGAGGTTTGAGGAGAACCACTAAAATAGTGTTGTGGACACCATTATTGAAAACCATTAGGTTTGAGAGAGCCTTGAAGTTGAATGGACCCAAGATAAAAGGATCCAATTCCATCTCACCACTCAAGGATATGGATTAGATGTAATATTCTACTTTAATATAGTGTTTCATCTCTTCCCCTTTCCCATAATTTCCTACACTAATTTAATGTTTCTATCATTGAACTAATCAATTAGAGATAAAATTGTTTTCACTTTGTTTTGCATTTTTTATCGATGATTATGTTACTTGTAAAATAGGAAGGTTTTTTTCATGTCTTGTGTGCAAGATTCTTAGAGCCATGTCCTTCTTCTCTTACTCATTCTTTCAACATTGGAAGATCCATCAAGAAGTATAAGTTACATGTTATCTCTTCCTTTCTTTACTAATACCTTAATTGTATCTTAATTAATTAACTTAGTGAAATGAAACTCGATTTATTTACCACTAACCTTCCAATGAAAAATCCAATAATGTAATCATTAAAAAAACTATCAACATTAAGTATTATATCTTTAAAAAAAAAACTAATATAATTGGGCCGAGAGTCTCATTGACCCAAGAGGCTCATTAGACAACCAAGTATGAGGGTGTTGTACAATTTTGTCTGTCATCAATGTGGAGTTGAGAGGTGTCCCTTTTAAATTTAAAAAAAAAATCTTTAAATTAAAAACTAATGTCAATTATTAAAAAAAAACATATTTGGTTAGTCTTAGTTAAAGGTACTATAAAATGTTGTCCCACTCAAATTGTTCTTGATTTATTGGTTGTTGAAAATACAAAGGAGATATGGAAAAAATATTTCACTCTCCTCAATTATAAATAAAATATTTCAAGTCATTTTGGGGGGATAAGGAGGATGCGGGTTTTGGAGCTCCGGCGATGACAACCTGGTTTATCACTTTAATTGTCCCACTCTCCCTCATCATAGACAATACCCTCCTGCACTCTGGCCACCCTCCTCCGTTTTCACCAACCCAATCCGTTATCGACGATCTGATTGCTCCCCTATCTGACCTGCCATCTGTCAACGGGGGGTTTTTCGTGGGGTGGTTATCATTTTGCTGTCAGTTAACATGGAGGATGATATAGTGGATTATTCTGAGGAACCAATTGAATTGGACCCCAACTAGTCGGTTTTCTCTCCTCATTTATTGGTCTCTTCCTCGAGAATTTCACTCTACATCCCCATATCTCTTGTTGGTGCCCCTAGGGTATTCTTGGTGGTAGACCACCCAATTTTTCCACTATTGGTGCCACAATCTAGCTCATTTCCCAATCCATCATCTATCTCGCTGCCGCTCACTAGATACCCTGAAGCCACATATTGTCCCCCGGACCCCACACTTCCCTTGCTATACCTAGCTTCCTGCCATTTATTTCATCCTGCATAAACCATCCCATGCCCTCACATCCATCGTATCCCTCTCCAACTATTTTCCCGGGAACTTTTCTCACTGCTCATCCTCATTCATCACCCTTTTTCCCATTCTATCCACTACATCCCACTTCTCCCACCCCCCTCTCTTTCCCGATACCCCCACCTCCAATTGTTTTATGGATTCCTCCCCTCCTCACCTGGGTTTGACCAGGATTACCCACTTGGAGGCTGACTTGATTCCTATCTCCACTCCTCAGTGCAGACCACCCCCTAACCGACTGGGGTGACCATCCAAGAGATTCAAAGGGGTGAAGACTAGTATGAAGAAGATTTTTCTCACCTTTGGAGATGACATATAAATGGGGGATGTGATGGATACCTCTAATCATGTCTTGGTGGGTCGGGTCTGGGGCAGGGCATATTTAGCTGCATGCCTCAGACAATGGTGTTCTAGATTTGGGGGCAGGTCCGCACTGAATTTCCATCAATAGTCACTCTTTCTTGCAGATGGTTCACCCTTCACTTTTAGTGGCCTGAATTTATTCCATTGGTTCTATCTAAGCACTGGAACACTGAATTAGCTTCGGTACTGCTCGAATGTTAGAGTCCCCTCTTTGACCCTGAGAGAGAACACCTTGGGGCTGGGCCGATATGGGTTTGATTGCATGGAATTCCCCTACACTTTTGTTTGGAAGAATTTTTCAAATCGATTTGGAATGCCCTTGGTTGATACATGGATTATGATAAATATTATATGTTAACAGGGAATATGTTCATGGCTCACATACTGGTTCATCTCAACACCAGGGAGGGTCTAGAGGAAAATATGCAGCTGCATTTGTGGGACACTTGTATAGTACAAATATTGGACTATGAGGGGGTGCCTTATCGTGGCAAGAGGTGTCATAAGATTGGACACCTATACAAATACTGCCCACTACTCCCATCAAGCTCTACCTCGGTTGTGTGACCTGAACATGCGGGTGTCAACCCGGATACTGATCCCTAAGGGAAGGAACTTGTCAAACATGAGAAGATTCTGCATTTGGACTCTCAGATAGTTCACAACACTTGCAAGGAGAAGATTCATCCCCAATCCCCGCGTATCACCAAATCGAGTGAAGTTGCGGTAGCGGTTGTCTCTATTGTGGGTACTTTCACTATCCATCCATCTCTCCCTTTATTTTCGTCTGCTTATTTTCCTTTCTCTTCATGTTGCAATGTTGTTCCTATTATTTTCCCCCCTCTGTTGTATGCACATTGGCCCCATCTACTCCCATTTTTTCCCCACTCCTCCTACCATCATTGGTATCCCAGAACCACTCTACCTTGCAGAGCCATCCACTGAATCTTGTAAGGGTCACAATTATAACCTTCGGTCTTTGACCCGCATATCTGAGGGGGATGGTAGTGGCATTGGTATCACCCCCTTGGCTGCGCACTCAAAATCATCCCAGGGGTAGACACTCCTTCATGTATAAGGCCATTTTCTAGGCCGGTCTAGAGGTGGCTCAAGGTCGGCAACAACCCATTGACAAGGTCCTTAGAGCATTGACCTCCCTACCACCTAGTCTCCCATGAAGTGGACCTCATTCAACTGTCGAGGTTTGGCGAGCCCTCCTAATAAATTAGCTTTTCGTCAGATGATGGAATCAAAATTGGTGAACATTTTATTTCTACAGGTGACACTTGTTGGCGGCTCTCAAATTATTCCCATCCTTGAGGCCATCTCCCCTTGATGGCATTCTCTTACATTAGATGCTTGTGGGGATCTGGTGGTTTGATATTAGGTCATGATCCTTGTTGGGTTGTGTTATATTCTTTCCACGACTAGCCCACATAGTTAATTGGGGGGTTAGAGGGGGGCAGAGCCCCCCCTTTGTTGTGCCAATTGCATAGCAAAGGGGTCACAAGGGGTTTGAGGGGTGCAGGTAACCCCACTTTATGGGGTCTGGGGCAGCGTCCCAGAAAATTTTGGTTTTGGACCCTATGTTAGGTTGGCTAGACCTACCTATGGTTGTGTGCATGATTTTCGCACATGGTTTTAGACATGATGGTTTTCTGTCCATGGTTTTGGACGCGATGGTTTTCGATCCATCGTATTGGATTCTTCGGCATGTATAAATATGTATTATAACATTGAAAGGAACATAATGAAAAATCAAGCTGGTAGTCCCGGTTTTGGGATCCAAGGGAAAATCTCTGTGTATATGTGCTTTATGTATTATGTTCTCGCATTGTTTATTTTATGTGTTTTAGAATTTGTATGCAGGTAATTTCTATATGAGGTTAAAACCTACATTTGGTATCAAAGTTGTTTTGGCTTCAAGGGGATGCCTTTGTTGCTCAAGGGTTTTAGTCGGGCCTGTGGTAGACCCTATTCAGTGGGAGATCTGTGAGATCAATTCTAATGGTAAAAGAAGATGGCGAGCAGTGGAAAGATAGAGATCGAGAAATTTAATGGTTAGAGTTTTGAGTTGTGGAAACTCAAGATGGAGGATCTGTTGGTGGATAAAGATCAGTGGATCGCTGTAGATTCGGGTACTAAACCAACAAGAGTGACCGATGAAGAATGGAAGAAGTTGGATTGGAAGGCAAAGAGCACAATACGATTGTGTGTCTCAGATTCAGTATTGTTGAATGTATCAGGGGAAGCTATGGCGGAGGCTTTGTGGGACAAGTTAGGGACTTTGTACCAATCTAAGTCTCTGGTGAATAAACTGTTCCTGCGGAAAAAGCTGTATAACCTGAGGATGAAAGATGGAGACTCGGTGACAGAGCATCTGAATGCATTTAATACTGTGTTAAGTCAGTTATTATCTGTTGATATTAAAATTTCAGATGAAGATAAGTGCATCAGTTTGTTGTGTTCTCTACCAGACTCGTGGGATAGTCTGGTTATTGCAATAGGTAGCAATGCAACTTGCTTTGCAATTTAATGAAATAGTCTCAGCCTTGCTGACGGAGGAGATGAGACGGAAAAATATGGAAAACCAGAATGGTGAT